>CAJQUW010000157.1:0-90320 GCA_907163375.1 Prostheceraeus crozeri | reverse complement strand
TGAAATGGACTCTCCAATGCATGCATTTGGTTAAATAATGCTTCAAATAAGGTGCGTGGATACCCTTGTGCATCAGAAATTCATAGTAGGTCTCGCATGTGAGGATTCACATAAATATTCCTCGGATGATCATTCTGTAATTTATTGCAATTAGACCGATGGTGAATTCAGAAAAATCGGGCTTCTGTCAATATTCACAGAGTGAAAGTTAAACAATGTTCCCAAACCTGATTTTATGGATTGTGAAGAGTTTTATTACATTAATATGACTAAAATGCTATGTGTGCATTGTCATCAAGACCCTGAAAGAAACAAGATAGCATTCTGGATTCCACTCTTTTTGTGATGGTTTCGCTACCTTTTAATTATTTCATTCAGCATTTTCTGCTTCTCGAATTCATTTGTCATCTTTATGAACAAAGAAAGGTAATTATTGATGATTAGACAAATAAGCTTATGAAGGATCGTGAGGAAATTAGCCCTACGCCTGTCAATGTTGCTCATATTCACAAAAATAATGAATTAGTGCTCAATCAATCTGGTTGTGGCAATGTAAGGCCTATGTACCGGAAATATTCTTCCCCCTCGGGGAAGGATGGTGCATCTTCAGTGCCGGGGATGAGACGAGGCAGTGCAGGGGAACTTCCTCACCTTCCCTCCCCTCAAATCCACACTGATAATATCTATCAAATTTCGCACAAATTTACTCCATCGGTATCCAAATTGTTTCATTTGTAAACAATTTAGCTTATTGCACTTTATTAAAGTCGCCAGAGTAAATAGAAGATGGTTGAGATATCGTTGAAATCTAAGTTGGATTGAATTTATCAGATAGCTAAAATATTTCATTCTATTTGTTTGCTTTTCTCAGCGATCCAACAGTTTATGCACAGTGGTGAGAGGTGGTTGAAGGTGAATTCTATCAGATGAGAATTCGTTACTATGTCAAAAATGCAAACAGTTTGCGCATAAATCTTTGATTGGATAGCAATCTATTATTGTCACTGAGTATAAATTTAGACTGTGAATGGAATCAGCAATCCGCGTTGTGAGTGAGAGTTTTTACCGGGAATACAATCAACTCCTTCGAAATGCCCAAGTGTCCAAACTGTCAAAAAGAAGTTTATTTCGGTAAGATTATAAGATTTATCTAATGTTGAAATCATTGCACATTTCTTAACTTGTAAGCATGAAAACTAATGCGTAAAATCAGTGATCAGTCATATATCAAAGTCATTATGATAGAATGAGATCAGTTAATTTATTGCACAAATAGAAATTTGCTAGTACATAACTAGGGTCAATTAATGAATGTTTTTGTCGTATGCTCAATACTTCTTTATCCTCCACATCTACATTCTTGAAGAAAACAGAAAAATATCAAGGTTGCATTCATCTTGTAAATTAAGTTGATTAATAGATGCACCAATTATTTACATAATAATAATATGAATTGGTATTTAAATAGTTTTACAAGTGCATTAGCTTTCACCCCAACAAATTGCACACATCTTTAAACAGAAGACGTACATATTTATCCTCCAGATTTTTTTTCTTCAAGATTACAGGAAAACATCGTTTCGTAAAAGCTATATACTCTTCTTGTCTGCAGGCCTACTGTAATTAAATTATGAATGATATGACATGTTTCTCGTCAAGTCGCCGCTTTTTCATACAATATCTAGGTTTTTGTGTTTGAATTGAAGCCAGAGTTGCAATCGAGTCTGACCTTATTCATTAATTTACAAACAGTTTGGAGCACAGCCTAGATTGCAAAGTAGAACAGCTATTACCACCCTGACCGGGATAGCTCGGACCAACTTTTTGTATTCAGGCCTACAACACTGTTTCCGGGAAATTGACAAATTTGAAAAGTGTTTTACAATGCAAGTAGAAAGAAACTTGCATAGATGCAAGATGATAGCTGACGTCAATCGTCGAAATATAAAGAGTAATCGTAAATAAATGTAATTGAATAATTGTGTATTGAGTTATATCCTCAGTTGAAAATGGCAAGTTACTTGAATAGTTTCACCCAAATGTAGTTCACAGCCCCAAAGAGGAAATTCACTTCATGCGATGATATTTCAGTGTGAAGCATTTTCTGAAATATCAAAATAAATGATGTATGTATCTAACGAGTCATAAATGAGGTCATTATAAAATGGATAAGATTTCTTTATGTACGAATTTTATCGACTGCATGCTTTGCACAGCTCCAACCAGGCGCACACTCGCACATCCTGTATACCTTACAGAATAAGATATCATCCATTCACGCATCTGATTTAGTGTCGGTAGACATGAACCTGTCTATCCCGATTTTTGCATTTTTACATCTACTACGACGGCTTCTCAAGGCAAACTGATGTATTATAACCAAATACAAAATATTGAAATCAATGATATCAAAGCTAACGAAGACGTACATAGTATATAGTGTGGTAAAAATAAAAAGACTAAATTACATAGAATTCAAAGTAGGACCAAATAAGTTGATGAAATATCTTTCTTTCATCTCTCGATCTATTGCGAGTGGATATTGTTGGCGGCAGCTGAAAGAAAGGTGCAGCAGTAAACCTCCCTTCTCCACACGTTGAAATATGATGGCTCACTTTCAACTTAGCATATTGGCGGTTGTTGACGTGCTGTCGGTGGAGGGTTATACGGTTGCGGAATGAGTTACCCGTTTGGCCTATATAAAATTGATCACATTTCGTGCAGGCTAACTTATAGATCACATTCGAAGATCGGCAGTCCATATTACTTCTTATATTGAAAGATGTCGCATTAAAAGTTATTTGTTTACCCGTAGTCAGTATAGTGCAACACTATATTATTATATTATTATATTTATTGATTCGTGGACAAGATACTTGGATGATTGCTGGCTTATCTGGGATTCAGATTATGGGAATTACATAGAATTCTATGAGTTACTGAATAATTTAGATCCTGCTATTAGATTTACAATGAGCATGAATATCCACAAAATGGACTTTCTTGATGTTTCTGTCACTATCAATCCTGTCTCTCTACGAATTAGCACTGACATTTTCAGAAAAGAGACTGATACAATGTGCTACGTGCCGTTTGATTCCGCTCATCCACGTCACACCTTGAAAAATATACCCTACAACCTTGCCCGTAGAATAAAAATGATTGTCTCTGACAAGAATACAAGATTGCTTCGTTATAAAGAACTGAAAACCAGATTAATCGCATTAAAGTATCCAATTCAGTTAATTGATGATGCTGTTAAACGAGCGGAAAACAACATCGTAAAACCAAAACAACATAAGAAAATGATACCATTTATTCAAGAACACAGTATTAACAATCCCCGGATATTTGAAAAGATAGTTCGTCCAGTGTCGAGTGCAATCAATGTGTTACAGCCTTTCACGAACATGAATATAATGAAAGTAAATAGTCAGCCGGCCAATCTTTTATCAATACTATCGAAGAACAATCGAAAAACAATTCACGGAATTCGACGTTGCGAAGTACCCCGCTGCAAGTGTTGCACTATACTGACTACGGGTAAACAAATAACTTTTAATGCGACATCTTTCAATATAAGAAGTAATATGGACTGCCGATCTTCGAATGTGATCTATAAGTTAGCCTGCACGAAATGTGATCAATTTTATATAGGCCAAACGGGTAACTCATTCCGCAACCGTATAACCCTCCACCGACAGCACGGCAACAGCCGCAAATAGGCTATGTTGAAAGTGAGCCTTCATATTTCAACGTGTGGAGAAGGAGGTTTACTGCTGCACCTTTCTTTCAGCTGCCGCCAACATCCACTCGCATAGATCGAGAGATGAAAGAAAGATATTTCATCAACTTATTTGGTCCTACTTTGAATTCTATGTAATTTAGTCTTTTTATTTTTACCACACTATATACTATGTACGTCTTCGTTAGCTTTGATATCATTGATTTCAATATTTTGTATTTGGTTATAATACATCAGTTTGCCTTGAGAAGCCGTCGTAGACGGCAGAAATCGATTGGCGTTTAAGTTAATTTTGAGTTTTGATTCTCCGTAGGTTTATGTTTTGTATTATATATATATATATATATATATATATATATATATTGTAGTGTGGCCTTGACTTGAGACCATGCCTCCACGTATCCGGTTGATGATCAAAATAACAAGAGAAAACGTCTTCGGATACCATTTCTATCTATTAACTTGTGCGACGTTTCGCTGACCGAGCTTAATCATGCACAACGCAGCAGTGAAAGATCTGTACAACAGCACAAATGCTTTACGAAGTAAGTAAAAGTCACTAAACAATGTCATCCAATCTCTATGCTAAGAAAAAATGTACTACTAAAATTTGAAATATAAGTAGGCAGAGGTAACTGACAAAACATGAAACGTTTTGTGTCACGCGAAAATGTAGCCATCATTTCTGTTTATCAGATTATCACCTGCATTAATTATGTATTGTCTCTCTAATGATTTTCTTTTCAAAAAATGATGCTGTCGGCGGTGAATAATTTTCCCACTCAACGGAAATTACGTTGCCAGCATGGTCAGAAATAAAGTGATCTTTGATCGCGAAGGGTTGGTCCATGGAAACATGCTCTTTGGACCCTAGTACCAATCATTCGTGAGGTTTCACCGATGATATAGAATTTTTGACACAATTTGCATTGGATCTTATAGATAAGATTCTTCTCAAAGCATGAGTCGCGGTCAATCTTGGAGAAGTTGCAACTGACACAGTTGGTCGGACACTTCTGTCTCTCCTTAGGTGGGTGGAATTTGCGTTTTAAAGATCTCCCAGCATCATACCAGACTCTAACTTTGTCGTGCATCCCCGTTCTTCTGATGAGACTGGAAATCTTCCGTTTCATAATCTCGTTGGTGTAAGGGATCCTCAAGGTTACCATATCCTGCTGATTTGTTTGAGCTGTTGATGCTACTTTGGATTTCAATTTCCGGAAAGTTTTCCTGACAAACTGCATTGGGTAACCCACACCATAGTGAAGATGATGTGGGGATTTTTACCGTCTTGAAGCAATTTGTGATGGAGAATTCTCATATGAACAATATTCTACATACACTTGATATTGACGATGTGATGGATTTGATCTCATTAGCCATTAACTATGAGTACGTGCTTTTTGATGGTTCTACATATGTTCAAAGCAACGGTCTTGCGATGGGTAATCCTATTGCTCCTCAGCTCGCAATAATTTACATGAATTTTATTGAGCGCAAAATCCTGTCAATGTTGCCCTCCTCAGTTATTTGGAAACGCTATATTGATGATATTTGGATCGTTTGGCCAGCCGATATATCTAGTGAGGTTTTATTGAATATCTGCAATTCCATCTCCAAAGTAATCCAATTCACTATTGACTTACCGAGTGAAAACAATTTCCTTCCATACCTGGATTGCGAAATTCAAAAGAAGATGGACAATACGTTTGCTTCGCGTCTTTACATGAAAGACATACACAGCGGTAATATACTTCCGTGGAATTCAGGTGGCCCGATGTCCCAGAAACGCTCTGTGTTGATTGGAGAACTTACACGTGCTGAGAGAAGATCCACTAATCAAGTAAATTATGATTATTCTGTCAACAAAGTGTTTGAACGCTTCACACAAAATGGTTACCCATTGCAGTTTGTCAGGAAAACTTTCCGGAAATTGAAATCCAAAGTAGCATCAAAAGCTCAAACAAATCAGCAGGATATGGTAACCTTGAGGATCCCTTACACCTTCGAGATTATGAAACGGAAGATTTCCAGTCTCATCAGAAGAACGGGGATGCACGACAAAGTTAGAGTCTGGTATGATGCTGGGAGATCTTTAAAACGGCAAATTCCACCCACCTAAGGAGAGACAGAAGTGTCCGACCAACTGTGTCAGTTGCAACTTCTCCAAGATTGACCGCGACTCATGCTTTGAGAAGAATTCTTATCTATAAGATCCAATGCAAATTGTGTCAAAAATTCTATATCGGTGAAACCTCACGAATGATTGGTACTAGGGTCAAAGAGCATGTTTCCATGACCAACCCTTCGGCGATCAAAGATCACTTTATTTCTGACCATGCTGGCAACGTAATTTCCGTTGGAGTGGGAAATTATTCACCGCCGACAGCATCATTTTTTGAAAAGAAAATCATTAGAGAGACAATACATAATTAATGCAGGTGATAATCTGATAAACAGAAATGATGGCTACATTTTCGCGTGACACAAAACGTTTCATGTTTTGTCAGTCTACCTCTGCCTACTTATATTTCAATTTTAGTAGTACATTTTTTCTTAGCATAGAGATTGGATGACATTGTTTTAGTGACTTTTACTTACTTCGTAAAGCATTTGTGCTGTTGTACAGATCTTTCACTGCTGCGTTGTGCATGATTAAGCTCGGTGAGCGAAATGTCGCACAAGTTAATAGATAGAAATGGTATCCGAAGACGTTTTCTCTTGTTATTTTGATATATATATATATATATATATATATATATATATATATATATATATATATATATATATATATATATATATATATATACAAAAGTTAATAGGTCGCTTAATATAAAAGTAAATATGTCGTAGTCACTGTATTAGCATACATGTAGCTTAATTAAATTTATAAATTAAAATAATTTCTAAAAGTTAAAATTCATAAAGTTAAATATATAAAGTTACCTACAGATTGCAAGTTTATGGATAATGTCTGTCACAATATTGAAACCCACGCAAAGGTCAAAGTGATTGTGTATGGGTAAAAAATTAAGTTCCGATCAGCAATTGACGATCTTGAAGAGCGATTATCTGATTCAGGCACTGATCAGCTTTCGTTCGACTTGCTCACCCCTGCCTAATCCATTATCAAAATGAATAGACATAAAAACGACCTTTACGCTGTTTGTATTTACTTTCGTTTTTTACCTGAACCTGCCTCTGAAGAAACGAGAATGCGTGAAACGTTGGGACTGTACATACTGTTTTAATACGACTGATCTTAGCCTTAAACTTGCTTTTACCATGAAGACAACTCGTTTTTCCCGATAACTGCAACCACTATCAATAGATATCTAATACTGAGTTATGTTTTTGAGGTGACCTATACGAACTATATATATAATTCTAGAATAGATCTATAGAAAATGAAGTCGGTGGTTAAGTTTTCATCACACAATACGCATAGATCACACGGACATAGATATAGGAGGTGATTTTAGCACTATAGAAAACCCGCTAGAGTATTAAAATGTAATGTGTCAGTGACCGACCAGTATTTCAAGTATATAAGTATCATTATCGCATTAAATTTCAAAGTGATATTCATCATATTCTGTAGTCTTATGGGATTCGCACGAATCCACTGAATCGACGAATCCAATGAGTGCGAATAGACGAATCCTTGAATTTCAGATTCGAGTCCAACCCTAAAATAAAGTTACGGGTGAACAAAGTGACGGACCTTCAGCGCCCAGTGTCTTTTTTAACGGTCAATGTTTCAAAAGCAATTGAAACTATTCCAATTTCGTCCATTCCATATATCCATGTTCGCGCAGTGTCAAAATGCAAATGTTACTTTACTCCATAGATTTAAGTTTCCCTTTCGGAGCAACATTTGGTACTTCTATTTTCCCCCTCCCACATTTCTGTTGTTGACAACCGGGAGTGTTCCATCGTAGCGATCTTCTCTTGCTCCTAAAGGCAGTCTTACTACCTCTCACTACCGTCGCAAAAGCATTGAGAGCGTAAAATTCCTCTATGTAGAAGCGTAAGATTCCTCTTGTAGACTTGTAGAACATTCACAGCCTCAGAATTAGACAACCGCTCGCATTTGTCTGTAGACAACAATCACATGAAGTTCATGATCACAGCTGTACCTTGTATTCTAACTGAGTATCCAAAGTATCAATCCTTCATCCCAGGGTTCAAGTAAGACTTACCACTCCTGTAGTAGTGTCACTCAGTGACAGATCAAGTCTATCCTGAATCCAATGTGACTAACTTTGACGAAATTTGATGCATTTGGATAACTTCAAAATGTGGAGGAGGGAAAGAATAGAAGCACCCAACATTTTCCTAAGATAAAGCCTCCATCAGCAGAGGCTTCTCATTTGTTTGGCTTTCCCTTATCAAAAGCATTTAAATAGAAAAAGTGTAGGCATGAAAATGAATGAAGCAAGAGGATAAGTTTTCTTACGTTTTGTTTAGTGTACAGTGATAATCTTGATTGCTCGAATTCAAATTGCTTCTATAACGCAAAAGATAAAATGTTGTTTACACAGTAAGGCAACATATTGATTTTCGACTAATTTGAGTAACAGAATATTATCCATGAATAGATCAACATGCTACTGTTTTGAGTCGTCAGAATCATGATTTTCTATTCGGAAAGAATATGTAAGCTTTATGAAACTTAGTTCAGCATTTAATTAATTCCATGTAAAGACCGCTGAAATGAGTCATCGATGAGCTGCTCACTCGGGAGTATGAACGCGACTTCAGCGAGTAGAAATTGTTCCGCTGATTCTACAAATGTTTTCCGCCCTGCATCACTTCCATGTTAATGGTGAGATATTAATAGAACAAGAAATTAGTCAGAGAATACGTTCGTGATTCATCTATTCATTTCAAGTTTAGTGTGTTAGATAAAGTTGAATTTATCTATCACTGCTGAATATCACGAATTCAGGTCATCTCTATTATCTCCTGCATATCAATGCAACAGTTCATCTATACAGTTACTGTCATCGTTGAGCGCCTTGTCTGCTACTTACAAGACTTCCCGTGACGACTGGTTGAGACGTCACATGTGCGGAATTTGACAAAACGTATTTCCTCAGCACTTGGTGATGATGACGCTAGTGAAAAAACGTTAGCGTGTTCATTTCCAAGCAACATCAATTACAAGAATCGGTGACGTAGGCCAATTCATTCATCACATCATCAATGCGTGTGATGTCTCGTGAAAGGTGTGAAAACGTACAATTGAGGTTCTGTTGTTCTTGACGGTTAGTAATGTAAGAAAAATCACGAATCTGTTGGTTCTGCTTGTTGCCTTGACATCAAGTGAGAACTTTATGACTGCAGTCACCAAGTTCATACACGTAATTGACACGGGATAGTCCTTACTATGACATTAGTAATTGGTTAGTGCAATTGATAAATTCGACTGAGCATGAAAAAGCCAAGTAGGCCTATAGGGAACAGACGTGAGCAAAATGTGTACGCACGGTATGATTTTAAAAGCTCAAATTCTAGAATGAAACCAAACGAATATTCAAGAATATCTCCAATGTTAGCGATAACTGAAAATTACTAATCCGACAACCAGATACCTGAAGAACCGATTTTGTGAAACATAAATGTACATTAGTCCACTTTTCGAGGAACTTCATGCGCTTTTCTATGCTTTCAGCTGAGAAAGTGACTTCACTGGGAAAAGATTGGCATCGTCCTTGCCTGAAATGCGCGAAGTGCAACAAAACGCTGACGTCTGGAAGTCATGCCGAGGTGGGTATACTTTGTGTACATTTGACACTTATTTAATTTCAAGAAAGCCTTTTACATCTTGCACTCATACAACACTGTGAATGTAAATCTGCCAATCTTTTTCAATTTGTTAGATTCAATCTGTCGACAAATTTACCGTACGCCCCTTTCGTAAAACCTTGGTATTGTGCACTGCTGTCTACAAGGATGCGGAATGCAAATTAAGATTGTGATAGCTGTACACAAAGATAAATTATTTGCTTGCTTCATGTTTCGGGTCTACATATTGTACGGAGTTCGGTGTGCCATTGGTTGATAGTACCGCGAATCCGGCCAAATTGATAGGACTCCGGATTCCGACTCTGCATCCCCCTGAACTCCACTCGTCGATGAAAAGTAGTATATATCAGAATACTAATTGGTCTTCGAAATTCGTATACCACAGTACACTTCAGTAACTCTTTCTTACAATCTCCTTGTAGTGTTTCTTTATTAAATCCATCTAATATACACCGACGATCATGATGTACCGTGCAAGAAAAATTAGCTAGTGAAACTAATCCTGTTTGTAAAGCATAGGCATGCATTAACAAAATGCACTTTTCCTTCTTAGACATTAATCATGTTCCAAGATTTCTCAATTTACAATTCATTTATACAATCATACTCCTATGAATATTATAACACTCGTTACAAAATTACATGAATATGCACTTTTTCCTAACCACATATGTTAGCTGATATGTGCTAGAGATTTACCAATAAAGTTCTTGCAGGTAGTGTGTATATAAGAAGAAGGGATTAAAATTTACACATTTGTCCTCTAAAGCGAATGAATGCTAGGGCTGAATTTTACTTTACTTGCTTTTTCCAATTGATCATCATACAATTCCATTGACACTAAAAATAGTTACCAAAGTAATGTCACAGGAGACTCTATTTGCAGTAAAAAGAATATTGACATAACTGAGAAATGCTAGGAATCTGACAACGTAATTGTGTCGAAACCACGCATGCTCTATTGGCAAACTCAATGCTCACATGGAATTTATTGAGAAATCACTTACTACTTCGATTTGTCGAAGTGTCGTAATTGCTGCATGTCAATACAATAAAGTTCAGCATTGAATGCACCCATTGCTTATGCATCTAACATTGAATGACTGCCCTCTATTCTCGCTAATATCATGCAGGTTGAAAAAGGAAAATAAGGTTTCCAGTAAGATCCACACTTTTCATTTTGCATACACAAATATTTAATCCTTGACTGTGTTTATGATCGACAATCTGCACACACATATCAAAATAGATTTCAACGGCAGTCGTGACAACTTAGTGGTTAGCGCGCTTTCACTCAATGCCGAATGTTCTAGGTACGATGCAAAGTAAGTAGGCTAGTTCTCATTTTATTACCTAGCGGCCAAGTGCATAACTCGTGTGACCTGCAAAAACGTTTAGTATTTTTGTTTTCAGTGTCCACTATTATGACCATTGGTTCGATACGTGACGCCGTCTCTATCATCATGTCATAACACAACTGCACAGAAATGTATTTATAGTTCTTTCTCCTAAAACGTTAAGCGTGGCATATATTTTCTCTTGCCAAAAGTAACTTTTTAGCACATATGTGAGATCATTGTAATCTTCGTTGAGCATGGAAAATTGCGAGACACTTCGGGTACAATGTACCAGTATCTGTTTCATACAGAAGTGAATTGAAATAGATAACCCTCTCAAGCAACGTGCTCATTTACTCAAAATAAAACTTGATAACGAATCGCAATCGTTTGGTGGAATGTCTTAATAGAAATTACCGCGCACAAGTTATGAGAGATTTAGTCGTAGGCGGACGAGGAAAGGTGCTCTTCGTCGAAGTCGCTGTGCTTGTTCTCTCGAGAAAACTGCGAAGAGCATTCCTTGCGACACGTTTTCCAAACTGATCGCCAGCAGTTGTAGAAAGGCTGTAACAACAGTGTTCGCAATGTGGTAAGACACACCATCATGACGTTTCAAAGACGAGAGTGTAAGATAACTGTCACCAAATCGTTCTCAACGGTCAATGCAGTCGGGCCGGGAGAAAGAGACAGTTATGATTAATAGTGAGTTTCTATCTAATTCTTGAGAAGATGATCCTGTTTCTCTTTATTCAGGAATAGGCACGCAGCTATTTTTGATAGAAACTAAGACTTTATATATTTTTTATCAAAAATTGTACAACTTACTGGATTTCACAAAAACAACTAAATTCTTAAGATAAAATATTGCATCTTTCTCGACATAAATTCTGAAGCAACAAATACTATACCTAGACCTATGTGATATGGAAAATTACATAATGATGCGTTTACATAATCATATTTTATGCGTTTTTTCTGTATCAAAATTTATTTAATCTTGAAATTGTTGAAATTTATTAACATTCTGTAATTCATTTTAATATTGCATTAATTTATCATTCTTTCAGCATGATGGAAAACCATACTGCAATAAACCTTGTTATGCAGCCCTGTTTGGACCTGGTGGTAAGTGATTTGTTTTGTTTGAATTATTTACGCAGTATAAGTTCACATTCTGTTAACTTCTAGTTGTTCAATACATGTACATAGGTTTGATTAACTTTGTTCATCAAGGGGTGATGATGTACCGTATAGTCGTTTTATGTCTGGCGTTCTTTGGCAGTTTTTATAAAAATGTGTTAATTGCTTAATGTGGCAGTTTATGCATCCGTGTGTAGTCTTTCACAAGCCTGACATTCCATAACATTATTATTGAATAATAAATTGAATAACTAATAATATATTTCAGTAATTGAACTTAGTAATGTAATAGCTGTATTAAAGGGCAAAGTTTCCTTCTAAAATCACTTTTCCTACAATCTTCTACATCTGCAGTCATGTATTTCATGCAGTGCATCAGACTTAAATTCATGGTTTCATGGATGTTATATAACACGATTAATTGTTTGACATTTCTATTTGAAACATGACAATGACTTGCAATAATTATTATGTTAGTTATTATAGTTTATTCGATTCAGAAAAATGCGAATTATATGGTTAGCTTCTGCCGGACAGTCATAGCTGACCTTTCTCAGTAGAGCACAAAGGACTATGACCGGACAACTTTGGACTGGTATTGAAGCATTGAATTTCAAAACACATGCGTCAGTGAATTTGTGATGGATGCACTTTGCGTTGTTGAATATAAACTATCTGCACAATGCGACTTTCGTTTCCATAAATAAAAACTTTATCATTCGACCACATCATCTCATTCAATTATTGAATGGATTACATTTGCTTTGCCATGTTGGAATTGGAAACCACTCAACTGTGCAACATCAAAAATGTCTAAAATCAGTTTAGCTCACGACACGGTTGACAAATTTCGTGACCATATTAATGCATTTGATCCTTATATTTTAAGATGCATAAGCGATATGTACATAGAAATGAGGACCATGAAAATAGCAACTCTTCATTTTTCGGAAGCCGCCTCTGATAGCCACAATCTAAGATTCGTAATCTTGCGAGTGGTTTCGATTCCCAACGATTACCACGATCTTGAGTAGGGCTATGGCGTCCACAAAACACAACTTATCATCGTGTCGATGGCAATGTCATGTCCATTGCATCTGCAAAATGTGACATTCACTACATGTAATTCCAATCTCATCAATCAACAATAAATCTCCACTCAGTTATGTTGTCAAAGTAACAGGATAGAGCATAATGCTTATCATGAAAAGGTAGAAGATAATGAAATAATGAATCGACGGTTTTGTTGAAAAAAATAAGAAGTCATGATGCTTCACGACATCATTTGTGCGTATCATAGCATGAATGTTAGCGACACCGTTCAACGATGCGTATGTGATTACCTACGGGAAATGTTACACTACATGTTAACTGCAGTTTCGCAGATATTATGACAGTGGAATATATTTCATTTCTTAAAATTAGATCCAGCTTATGCTGCGCAAAACTGAACATATTATTTGTAAAACCATTATAAGTAGTACCGTAAAATGCGGCAATTCGGACACCTTTTTGAGGGTTTTTTGATTTTTTTTCATTTGTAATGATGCTATGATCCTATAATCCTACATGAACAGCAAATGGGGGGTTATTTACAATATGTAATGATCCGGTAACCTCAAGCCTTGTAGAAATTTGTCTGGATAATTTCTACGAGGGGTACCTAAAAAAAGAAAAAATGGGGTAATTCGGACACCAACAAGTTTTGTATTTCAAACTGAACAGAAACAATCTAAATCAAATGCAAATGTCGCAAACTGAAGCTAAAGTGATTCTATGTACACTGGGCACACTAGAAAAAGGGATCAACGCTTTCACCGTTGCACTTGCCACAGAACCATTCGGCACAAGTAACACATTGGATCCAGTCCGGTCCACTGGACTTCATAAAGGCGACTGAACAGCTTGCGCATGTGTCGTCTTCATCACTTGAGGACGACGAACTTGAATCCTTGATCGCTGAACAAGTTTGCGGGTGATTCATCAACATACTCGCGTGCGATAGCAATAGACAGTGAGAAATGCCGTCTCAGCAGATTGATCAGTATCAATTAGCCTTGCTTGCTGCACCCACCGGCGCAAGAAATTCCAAGAATTCACGTCGTCTGTATTTGGGTACAACAACTGACCAGCTACAAACGAGTGACTGAATTAGTAAGGGTTTCTAATGGTACTTCCGCAAGCCAGCCCATTTCGACCTACGACAAAGCTTTGTGGTAGATCAAACCTGATGAAAATTAGTAAAATTAGTTTTTTTCGACTTTTTTGAATTTTATGTAGCTTTTTTGAATATAATGCAGCTGTGAATACACTGAAAAAAAATTTTCGCGTCTATTGATAAATTTCAGTTGATTTATGTTTATCTAACTAAAAAAATGCATTTCGCTCTCACTGGAAGCATCTAACAATTTTCATTAGTCGATTAAACATAAAAAGTGACCAGGTGTCCGAATTACCCCATTTTACGGTATCTAAAGGTTATCGTCAATATCAATATAATTACTGTACAAGGATGCGTTTGTGCATGGACTATGTTAGTTGATGTGCTAATTGTGACATTCCATACTTTGTCAACTGTCTATAAGTAAATTGAAATGACTTAGTCGCTAAAATTTAGCTAGAAATTGACAAAATGCTCGATTTTCAAAGCGTGTTTAAAAAGACAAGTCGAATTTCTGATGTTCTCATGGACCAAATTTGATAGAATTCTAATTTGTTATCACAAATACGTAATATCAGAAACGAAATATCACAGAATGTCAGATTCTTGGATTTTATAGTTTTTGAAGCAATAGCAACAACAATTGCAGTTGTATGTAACTAAGACGACGGGTTTTCTGAATCAGAGTTACTGATTCGCTACCGCTGGGTATACTGCACTGACGAAGTCTAATTACCCAGAGCCGTTTGAAGTACCCATAATAATTGAAATCAACATTATTCTCTTCTCTTGGATTTTTGCTGTCGATCAAGTGTTATCGTACCTTTAGGACGATTTAGGCTTCGACATCGAAGAAGCAACGGAGGACGGAAGGACGTCATAGACTTAATGAGCTGGCCACAGATTTCTTGCATTGCGAAAAACGGACTATCTCTGAAAATTCTACACTCATTAGATTATGATATGAAAATACAACACACCATTATCATGATCTACTCATGTGTTTGATTTGTTGTTTATGACTTATTTCGTTAAAACATAATGACAGAGATTGACTACATGCCCTGAATAGCTGACAATGTAGACATGAAACTGTTCATGAATACTACATATTCTGGATAAATTGGTAATCAACTTAGAATAGCCATGTGACAAACAGTGAACAGCTGAGAGCATTGAAATTTACAATCACTGAAATGCTACATTATCCATTGTCTCTGCAAGTTACACTACAGCGAAGCATTCTCCCTGTCACCTTTTGTTAGTTCACAGCCGCTTATGACAGCTCCGCTGCATTTAATCAGAAATTCTTTCGCATCAATACCTTCTACTGTACATACACGTATGTACAGTATTTACATATCGTGATAATGCGCTGTGAATTCCACTTGAGTAAGAGTTGAAAATATGTGAATTATGCGCATGATATTTATTTCTCTGTGAGTTATACTTGATAGTTCTTTTGATTTTCCGACGTGTTGAGAAGAGCCTATTCATAACAACTGAATTGCTAACGTGACATTTTCGATTTGTTGACCACTTCCAAGGAGATGACGCACTCACAGTACGCGATAAAAAAGTCAACTTCTAACTAACAAATGAATATCTAACTAACAAATGAATAGAAATTCTAAGGTCATTTTGAGTGGAGAATGATTGATCATAAAGTGTGATCGATGCGATCATTTGGCGGCTGTTATCATCGAACATTGATGAGTGTGATAACGTTATACAGTTCAGTGTCTTATGCCATCAGGTAAACAAAAATTATTCGAACTTTTATTCGTGTGCAATGACTATAAAATGCAAATTTAAAGAGTTCAGCTCTCAAGTCACGTTTCATACTTTCAGCTTTTATGTTTTTAACATGATAACAAAATTTGAATGATATTCTCTTTGACGAGAATCTTTTTTCTCGTCAAAGAGAATATCATTGAAATGAGACTGAGATTGAGAATCATCATTGTTCCTTTTCGCTACTAATGATATGAATGTGTATTTAAATATCGTGAAATAGTAGTCACTACATTTTATACTTCTTGTCACAGGAATTACAAAGCAATCACCAACTTCATACGGAGCATGAAAAATTCTGAAGCATAGAGACTCCATTATTTTTTAATGTCATAAATTTCACTTGCAACATCATTGGTATACAAGGTCCTGTTGTTTGTGATTTTAATTCCTTGTTAAATAAAAATGAAGGAAAGTCTTGCCGATTAAAGTCTTTATGAAGACACTTATAAAACACTTTATAAGACACATTTTTCACAGCTGCATATGACATCGTATATGCATAAACCAAACATTTCTCAATCTACTTGGATGGAAGAAGGCAAATTCAAAAGTTGATGTGAATAGTTATGAAGGTGTACAATAATGCCGAATGTTCAGTTTCTGTTGTTTCGCTGAGCAACTCCTACATAGCTTCGACGTTCAGTACCTTCTTGACGGTCGATGCTCAACTTGAATTGGACGCCGAATGCCTGTCCGTTTGTTCTCTTAATTATGTTTTACATCTGTCAGCTTTTATTTTCTATTTTATATGATATATTAAATTTTTATATTATTTATGAAAATTTACTTCTATTTACTTCATTTAAAATACTTTGTCGCCTTGCTTGACCAGCAAACTGGTCAATCGTGTTTTTCCTGCTTATTTTCATCGTATGTCATCATTATTGCCTTTTAAGAACTTTGCATATTGTATTTACACTGCTATGCTTAGTATGTCAGTTTCCCTTACATTCGATTTTCATCATCAGCGTGGTTCTAAAATGTAGCATGGCATTCATAACACACCCCTTTAGATGCAAGAATGAGGTGGCAAACTCGTATTGATTAATGGCAGCGTCTATGTGTTTGATTAAAAATTACTTTAAATTGCATAATTCGTTTGACTATTTAATGAATATCATTACCCAATCTACACTATAATTTGATGCAGACTTTTGGTCACTCATGATGAGTTGTATTAGAATATCTGCTAAGTATGTATGTAATTAGTGACCAGTGGAGCCATGTAATTGTTTATTGCTATTGATTAGCAGTTGAGATTGCGTATGGGTCTAGACTGATAGTGCTCTGTAAAGACAATCGATTAGCCCGATGAACTCTGCCAACATTGAACTCCGAGGCCTATATTATCATTATGGAATGTGCATTGTCAATTGATGTAATTCTAGCCTACTTAAATTTTTTGTTTCAAAAAAAATATTCTTTAGTCCTATTTCGAAATCAAGGAAAGTAAATTTGTGGAAAGCTTCTCCGTAGCAATAAAATATATAAATAGTGTAATATATAATATAATAATATATAATATATAGTCCGTAATATAAAATATCGCAGATAATTCCTGTGACTGAATTTATTTTGTAGTTGTAGAATAGTGTATAAGAATAGTAATCAGTGCTTAAATTGAATCAATTAAAGCAAATTAAATTAATTACTTGAGATGAGTTGGACGACAATCACTGACTACGGCAATATATTTATTAAGTATGACAATCATGTTATTTTCCATAATGGTCATCAATTTAACTCTCAATGTACTGTAGCTTCGTCCTTAGGAATGAGATCAATGCAAATACTTGATTTTAAGTAAGTAAGAATGGAAAATTGCCATTTAAATGAACAGATGGATTTAGGAAAATAGACATGGACTTGAAGTACACTTGATAAGCGTTAAATATTTGTACGAAATTCGTCTCATGATTTTCCATAAGCACAAGCCATGAACCTACAGATATCGACACTGTCATAAAACACGGAAAATGGCTTATGACAAAATTGTGTACTCTCGGCCATTCACGCGCTTCAGATTTATGATGAATCGTATTTCCAGCTTCTTGTGTGCGAGACTTAAATTTCCAATGCTTTCATCCCATTAAATTGCTTCGACTAGCCCAGACGTTTTATTCACTTACTAATCATTTTCCATTTGTGCTGAAGACATCTTTAGACAAGTGCCTACATAAGTTCCTACGATCAACACCTTGCAAGTTGATAATGGAGAATAATCTTATAGTGCGCAATCGGCAGTTTGTTCAGGAGATTATTTGCTGTGAGGATTCTCCGAAAACATGCATACTTTTAATTGCATGATCGCAAAAAAGAAAAAAAATGAATATACATGAATAAAACAATAAAAATGCCAAAATGAATTTAGAAGGTATGTATTTTTAAAAGATGAAAAGTGAAAGTCACGCTAATCCCAACACTGATTTGAATAAATCTCTTATTGAAAATATATCTTCTTTCTTTTCACCGAAACCTGTCAACCACAATGATTCTTTCAAGATTTATCTGTTCCTTTTGTTCTTTTTCTTCGAGAAAGGAACTCATTTTACTCATTCCTTAGAAGGCAAGCTTGTTTTAAGTTTCCCAACACAATTCGTCTTACTTTAGCTAGTAACTATGAGAAAGCTGACTGTGGCATTTATAGCATCCCATGAAAGCTGCGATTAGTTTTATGGACGTCAAGCCATTTTTTTCACGCTTTGAATAACATAGAAAAGCCAGAGTTGATATGAATAATAGTCTTGCCTACACCGTTTTCACAATACTGGACATTTTATTGATTTTAGTCACTTTAAAGTTTCATCGTGGTATGGGAACCTAACTTTCAGACGTGTTAGAAGCTGCTTATATTGCGTCCAATTAATGGTTTTCTTTCATCATGATGTATAGGCTACATACCGCAAAAGAGCTCATAAATGGCGTTCATGTCCGTTAGCTATTGTAGCTTGGCATTCTGTCCACTTTCCGTCCATTCCCCTTTACACTTGAAAATGGTTGTAGCATCACCCAAACGTCCCGACTTTGACTATTTATCTTTTCAGAGTTCTTCAACACAAAACTTTTCATTCAGTGTGGGACTTTCACTCCGAAAATGAAAAGTGTCTGTTGAAAACATTGATAACGGATTGCATTTTTTTTGTTTTGTCACCAATACAAAGAAAACGAAGAAAAACAAAATTTCTTTCTAGAAATCCTCAAATGAGGGGGACATTCACATCGTGAAGGAACTTATTATCCAGAAGATTTTGATTGCAAAATGTTAATGATGCAATTCTACATTGCATCGTTGAGTTCATGACGTGTGTTTAATGCATACCATCCCAGATTATCACATAACTATCTTCAGTGATTTGGATGATTAGATTAATACAGAGCATACAGGACAGCACATTATCTGCTGAACAATTCAGAAATGTGACGCAATCTGTCTGTGTTCTGCTGTCTTTGGATCCTATCTGGTATGAGAAATAAAGCAAGAAAGACCTTCTCCTGAGATTCTTCTTATTTTATGTCATGCTCGCCAGGGAATAAAAAACGTGATTGTTTTATAAGATGTTATTTCAATGTGCAACATAATGAAGAGATAAAATATTGACATCTTCAATTCATAATTCAAAACAAATAGTTTGTTGATTAGATTTCTGTATCTGGAGGCAAGATACATGTAACTTGTAAATCATAAAGTCGTCATACTAGTTTCTGATCATAAAATGGAGCTTCAGAGCTTGCCTTGACTCCCATCCCATTTCATCGATTAAATTAAGTAGAGATCTTTTTTTAGAAATTTATGCAAGTATATTTGCATTATTTACATAAAATTGAGAAAACAATGATTATTTCAAACTTGCTTGACTTTGTATGTATATTCTAACACGACAATGGAAATGCGAAATATTGTTCGCATTCATAACAATAGGATAAATTTTGCCTCGCGTGATTCTTGAACCAGACTGAGATTAGTTCATTCACTCTAGCCTCAACACCATGTGACTTGCATCGATATATTTCCTAGTAACAAAGCTCTGATTTATTGACTTTTTCAACTTCACGAAGATGGAAATGAATCTGCAAGTCCAAGCCCGCTTCAGTTCATTCATCATGCTCAAGTCCGAGCCGGCCACTTGCAATTGCACATGCGGTATGATAAAGTAGTTACAAGGAACTGAGCGATAAAGTAAACTATAGAAAATACTGATGATAAAGGTCTAGCAATGAACTGTTCCGGATTTGATGTTGCTAAACCTTCGACAAATGATTTCTCAATTTAGTCTATCCTCAGTTATGATAATTCTTGAGCATAGGCGTGTGCTATGACGCAGGGGCGTGGCATTACTTCGTTGCTAAATTAGTGAATATCCTCAAGGCAAGTTTACTTTGGGACTAGAAACTTGTAAATTTCAAGATTGCTACACTGTTATTGCAAGATAGTGTGACAGATTTGAATGTAAAATTATGGGAGCTTAAGAAGCATGACGAAGAAAATACTGTGCGAAAACAAATGGGCAGAATTTCATGAAATATCCAGTTAAATCCAGTTCAAGTGAATTCGGTTACAAGGATAGCATTTTATTGGGTACTCTAAATTGAATTGGATTTTACAAAATTCCTAATATAGTAAATTTTGTTTGCTTTAGCTCAAAATCACACACGCAAGTGATATGGATTATTCACGTTTTTAAGGCTGCACCTTGTACCATCTACACTTTACATTGTATTACAGGTATCACTTTTTTGGAATACAATGTAAGAAGTCGAATAGAAGAAGAAATTGAGAATTATCTATCTCAATTCGTTATCCTCTGCTAAATTCACATCTTCATTAAATAAAGCTTGCTGAACCTAAATTAAATTCTGTAGATATCATTTTCTGATTAGGACATTTTGTTCGTTTATATGCAACAAAAACATCGGCTGACACGACGTTTATCTTCAATAAGAACAAATCGGGCGAGCTTGCGGCTGCCAGGAATATCACATTTCTACCTACTCTGGAAGACACAAAACCACAAATCTCATTTTGAGTGGTTGAGGAAATGTTAGATCATTTCGTTAATCAGTGCCCCAAACTCGGAAGTACATGGATCTGCGTAAACAATGGAATTTTGCGATGTTTGACGCTCCCTGACCTGCAAGCCGACTGGAAGCATAGCTTAAGAATTGTCGTTTCACTGATGTTGGGCCACAATATACAAATTATAAATAACAAGAAGCTCGTGCGCGAATTTAGAAAGAAGACGTCAGTAGCTCTCAGACTATTTTAGTTTCCACACAAGTATTATGTCTTTCCATTTTTGTTCATTTTACGGTTGTCGAACCCGCAACTGTGCTTTCAATGTGGAAGCCACGATATTGTCACTTTCTGCGAGACATTTCCTCAAAATGTCAACAAATAATCTCAAGTTTTTCCTTTCTTTTTTATTTTCTGAAGGTGGAAATATGCAGGGTGATTTTAAAGTCCTTACCTGGTTTTAAATCAGTGTCACGGACGCTACATTTATCGAATCGCCACTTATTTTACACCAAAATGTACCTGAAGCTCCAAAGTTTTATATGGCATATTGATTATTATGTATACGCGTTGTTATTAGGGAGACTAGTGTCACAAATCAAAAATGACAAATTGAGTATATTAAGTTCTTGAATCTCGAATACGAAATCTGGTATTACGTTACTTCACTCTTTTCTAACATGAGAATTCAACATTCAAATTGATGTGCGTCACTGGAAAGAATTCAAATAATTTACTTCACTGTGTATGGTATCACACCATTGCTATAGATATCTTAACTCATAAATCTGATTATCGATTGAAAATTCAAACATCGTTAACTAATGCATTTAAAAATGCAAACGGTTGTTGTCAAAAACCAACGTGATTACATTTGTTAAGAGAATGGTGACTGTCGAGGACCGCATTAAAGTTGTTCATCTTATGGGAAAGTTTGATTCAGTGCCATTGGTTAAATGACATCTTAGAAATGAAGGGTAAATGAAGGGATATCGAGCATTCCGACTCATAGAACCATGATATCAATCTTCAGCAAGTTAAAGGAGACTGGTTTAGGTTTGGACGCACCCCAATCTGTAGACCTCGCCGCTCTGACAAGATCGACGAAATTAAAGACACGTTCGAAGAAGATCCTTCTACGTCGATCCGGCAAGTAGCTGCAATTGCTGAGACTTCCTTCTCTACTGTTCGGAACGTAGTGCCGGACGATTTGAAGATGAGGCCGTATAGACTTTCTTCTTGTCAGCAACTGTTCGACGAGGCCGCGAGAGTGACCATGTGCAGAGAATTCCAACAACGGATTGCCGCCGATGAGAATTTTTGAACAGACTATATTATGTTTCTTTGACGAGGCTACGTTCCAACTAAGTAGACGAGTCAACCGTCATAATTGTGTGATATGGAATTCGAGCAATCCTCATACTGTTCAACAAGTACCGATCAAGTCTCCCGGAATTACCGCTTGGTGCGGTTTGTTCTGTAATGAAGTCATAGGCCCTTTCTTCTTTGATGCGACTGTGACCTCCAAATCCTACAAGGTAATGTTAGTGGATTTCTTCATCCCTCAACTGAAGAGTAGAAGAAAATTTTCTACGACCATCTTTCAGCAGGATGAGGCCCTTCCATTGGTTCCTCGTGGTGAGATCTCTATTGCATCAAAAGTTCCCAGGAAGGTGGATTGGAAGAGACGGTCCATTTCACTGGGCTGCTCGCAGTCCTGATTTGACTCCTCTTGACTTTTGCTTTTGGGTAACTGTCAAGCACAGAGAGTGTATCACGGACAACCAGCAAGTCTGGTAGAATTACGAAACTCTATCATCGAAGAAATCTCTCATATTTCATCACAAGATATTTCTGCTGCAATAGTTTTGAAAGGTGCGTGAAGAAGGTGGCCATTTTGAACAGTTTCTTTAAGTCCTTGACGATATAATATAGACAAATGTATTGATTTAAATTTTGTAATGATTTCATTTTAATGATGAAAATTATTGGAGGACAATTGACGTTTTTAGCATAATAGATACAAATGAAATTCTATGCTAATTATTACGGAAATGCACCATAAACCATATAAATAATTGGCGATCCGATAAATGTAGTGTCGTGACATTGATTTAAAACCAGGTAAGGACTTTAACATCACCCTGTAAATCCATTAACTTAAATTTATAATTATCAATGATTTTAGAAACTTTATGGAGTCATATAGCACTGTTTTGAAAGAGTTTCTTAACCTGAATTCAACTATTCAAGTGATTTTATCTGATTGCTGAGGAGGTGGGTTCTGCGACAATGGTACATTCAATTTGTGTGTCAATCTAATTGTTTTTCTGAATTGTGCTTAATGAACCACGTCTATAGAAATGAAAAGATCATACATAGTTGAATTGATTTTGTCAAAACAAATCAAATTTTCTGGACAGTGAAGTCGTGTTTATAGGCTATTATTTCATGGCAGTTCAAGTGACGTTGTTGTGAAAATGCGCACGTTTTGCTGCAGTTTGCGTGATGAGAAATGTTCGGGCACATCGAGAAAATGCATGCTCATTCAGATTGCGCAGAAATATTCTTAGGAGAAACTGTATGCAGGGAGCTTCAAGCGTAACTTAATATTGCGATTCCTCGGAAAGTCAACAAGTAATTCTTTATCGAGCTGCAATTTCACAGTAAAAACTACAGTGAAAGAATGCTTTGTATTTTCAAACATTAGAATGCACGGTTATACTTTCATCAATTATTGAGTATACCCATGCATAATTTTACATGACTTCTTTCGATTTACATTGGTCGCTATTTTTAATGCCTTGGACATTACGCATCAATGAGAAAGGTCAACCTAATGAATAATTTGAAAGGAAAACACCTAATTCCAGATAAACCAATCCCACATGTCTGCGTGATCACGATCTATGAGCATAGATATTGTCAGTTTGACAAGAATCATTACAAATATGAAAAATTGCGTCTCGATGTGCGCATGTCTGCGTCGATGGTTCTCACTTACCGGTATATTAGTTGTAGGTTTATTGTTACTTTTGTCTTTCCACCAATCTTTTACAATGAAAATGAAAACAGAAGTAGGCCTACATAACTACAAACTTCTGGTTGAATTCTTTTTATAGATCAACCGCTCAGAATCGGTTTTTCATTCTTTTGATCAATATATTGCCAAACGTCGTTTACATTTTTAGTAACTGAGCAAGTTGCCCACTTCTCATGTTCTGAAAGCGACATCAGCTTCATTGTCGGATGAGCTACACTCATTTCTAATAACTCATTTAACTGTGCATCAGGGTTGGAGCCGGCCGGTGGCCGGTGGCCAGCGTCATCAAAACCGACCGCCCGGGGCCGGTACTTGCGTTGAGAAGAGTCGCCCGTGGCAATTATTCGCATTTTGATAACAAGTTTTGTGCGATGAGTAGTAATACGCTTAATGACTTGTTCACTAGACTTATGAGTTGTGGGCCTGCTTTACAATCTATGATAATGCTAACTGCATTTTCAAAGTCAATCAAACATAAGCAAATGGAAAACAGATAATCAAAATAATGACGCAAACAGGCATTGATATAATAATAACATTGATGTAATAATAATGTATTCTCATATCTAAACCTCGCCTCCACAAGAAAGCTTTAATCGGTCAAAAAATTCTAAGTTTCAGTCTAATAAAGTTTTCTCGACAAAAGTTCTGTGATGAACAATTTGATCACTGACTGAGTGCTGATGTTGCGAAATGTTTTGTCTGCGATGTGCACACTTGATTTAAAGTGATTCATAGTGAGATTTCCTTCTTCACGTGTGAGGGAATCCCAGTGATTTGCGACGTCAGTTGCGCACTCTGCGCTACTGTTTAAATGTAGATCTTTTGAGTTTACATTGATGACCGCGAGCTGACGTGCAAGAGTATGAAACAATGAGCTCGCCAAACTGGTTATCAATTTTTTCATTTCAGTGAGTGTGCTTGTACAGCCTCAATCGAAATGTATCGCGTGCATTTAACTTATCATTGTTATTCGCGATCAAATGTGAATGTTCAGTAGGCCTCAGGTTGCATTGAAATTCATTTTTCATTGCAGCTCTAAGATCCACGTGTCAAATAAACTATCCAGTTTGTGAAATTATTCAAGATCTGGAATAATTTTACAACAGATAGGCTGAGGAATGCACAGTGGTTCCAAAATTCGTACAGGCTGGAATGCAGGATTCTGGAAACTGCATCACTGCAGCATACGTTGCCAGTAGTCATTTTTTAACTGTTTAAAGAACAGTTCGCAATATTCATGTCGCAAAACGTACGTGTACATAGATACTCTCAAATTATGTTACATTTACATGCTCTTAATGTTGTAATGATTGACTACGCAATTTAATATTCTAGACTGAATGTCATCAACGGTCGACATGGATCTAATAAAACTTACCGGCCGGCCGGTTCCAACCCGCATATTTTGCATTTTTGAATTTGTAATTGTGCTTCTTGATTGCAATTATAATTTTTAATTCAGATTTGGTATTCGAAATCTCATATATCTCTGAAATTCGTGGTAATTTATGCTTTCATGCAACATGCGATTTTTTTATAAAGTATACTGTAATTGTTGAACATGCAAATATGATAGAAAATTGCCCATAGTTATTCTATGTCATTTTGACGATCTCAACCTGACGATTTATCCTTTTAATTTCAGGTTTTGGTCATGGCGGCACTGAAAGTCACAAATATTGATAGAAACATATGATGGGTATTTTGATATGAAGAATTTTGAGAATGCAAAGCAGTAAAACTCTTGTGAAAGCATATAATGCCTTTAATTATTATTTTACATACGCAATTTTCCATGTGTAATCTCTTACATATGTACATTATATGAAAATACACGCACTCACATGGCTATTTTAACTATACATCTGTTTTTGCTTATACCCCTTTGGGCTCTCAGATTACAAATCAAAATGAACGAACATGCGCGACTGTTTAGGCTACATTTCCTTAGGTTGAGATGACAGCCACGTGACCTCAATGTCCAAAACCTATGTCGAAAACCTTAGTGGGATTAAGAGTTTCACCTAAGAATTCAAGAAAATTCTTTAATGTTTAGCGCATGTCAACGATCTTTAACTTGATGCATGACTCAACTTAACTGTTAGCGTGTTAGCGTGTGGTCGTATTTTCTATAGCTCTCGTCTATTGTCGAATTTTCACTGTAATCAAAGTTTTAAGTAATCGTTTCCCTTAGTTTTTGATATCGTAGTAGTCCTTATTGTGTTTGCAGTCTTTTGGTGCTAGTTTTGCTGTTGTTTTCTGATTATTTCCTTTTTTGTAGCAATTTTTTTATATAGTAGAGAACCCCTATTGTGTTGATTTTGGTGAGCTGACTTCACTGCCTTTGTGAAGCAACAATTTCACTCCAACTGTCCGAAGACTTTCTATTCAACTTCGTATTGATTTACCTAGACAGTAGGTAAGACATCAACTGTTCGACTTTGCCATATTTTATTGTTATTGTACATAGAAATCTGATCTTTCCGCTAACTTTTGTGAAATTTCATAATGATTATGTTGCAACCAGTGTCTCCGTCAAAACCTAGCGATCGCCAATGTGGGGTTTGCAGAGATTCTATTTCGGAATTGGACATTCATGTGACTTGTGAAAAGTGTGATTTGCTCTTCCATTCCTATTGTACGAAACTGCCATCGTATGAATTTATTAAGTATATAAAAACAAAACGGATATATACTTGTGACACTTGTATGTTCAAATTTTATCCTACTGACATCCAGAACATAGCGAAACAAAATGAATCACATCAAAATCAACAAAGCAAAGAAGAACTAGATTGTGAAGCCGAATTCGATAGAATGAAGCAAAGACATCATCGAGAAAGAGAAGATTTGCTGACATCAATCAATACTTATGAACAAGAAATGAAGAAAAAGGATGAAGAAATTAGAAACTTACAAGCAGAAATCATACAGATGCGGTTGGCGGAAATCGATGCGAGAAGGATAGAAGCAAATAAAAGCCAAGAAAAGAAAGACAATGGAAGCGAAGACTCTGACGAAGAAGATTGTACAAATAAAGAAGACGATGACGTTGAAGACACAGAATATTACTTGAAGCAAATCAATATGAAAATAAGAAAAATGGGCGACAACATCAATGAAATTCATTCAACGGTTAACGCAATACGCGAAGAACGCTTCAGAACGGTACGAGTAAGCCCACCAAAGTCCAGTTTCCCTAAATTCATACCAATAAATACAACATCAAGCCAATCTCCGCAAGCAGAACAACGTCCTATTGAAGCAGATCGAGTTAACCAGCAGGAAGGTCACCGTTTGCATCAACGGTCATCTCATCAAAGACCGCCTCAACACCAAAGTTCTTTGAAATTCAAGTCATGTTACATTTGCGGTAGAACGTGGGCACCTCTCGTGGAATTGCTGGTTTAACAACAACTACAACATGAGACCACAACCAAGAAGATATCCTGGACAGCATACTCATAGAAGAACAATGCCATATAGAAGACAGTGGAGAAATTTCCGACACGATGAAAATTATGAGTGGGCTAACGAAAGAAGATACCCAAGAAATCCATATCATGATCAAAGACCACACGGAAGACGACAACATCAATTTTATGAGAGCAGAAATTATCGAAGAGAAAATGATCAATTTCCTGAAGAAAGAATAAGACCATTGTCGCCTAACCAATATCAACAACAAAACACTCATTATAGAACAAACGATAACAGCTACACAAATCATTCAACACGTTCTAATTACAATAATAACCGTTATTTTTGATGAAGTGAAGGAAGGAGAGGAGGAAAAAACTGATGCTGAAAAGAAACAGACAAAGCATGCTAATATAGAATTATTCTATGTCAATATTAATGGATTAAATGAGGATAAAATAAAAAATGAGGATTTTTTACATGATATTCAGGAGGCTAATATCATATGTCTAACAGAAACACATTTGACTCTTATCCAAGCTCAACCGGTGCTTAAAAATTGCTACGGTCTTCATACAATAGCCAATAGAAACATCAATCGCGGGAGAAATATAAAAGGTGTCTCGATATATATAAAAGAAACTGATGATATTTCAATGCTAGATATTGAAAGTTTGATTAAATAAAAAGGAAATCTCCAAATACTCAAATTAAAAAGTACTCATTGGAATAATTTAGAACATATATTCCTGATTGTTTGTTATGTAGATAACCGAGATTCAAAATACAAAGACAGAGAAATATATGAAAATATTAAGCAATACATGATCCATTTTAGAATGGAAAACATAATAATGATCGGGGATTTCAATGGTCGTATTGGCAATGAAACAAACTATGTCACTTGTACACTTCCAGAAAGAAAGTCAGATGACGTTTTGATAAATCCGATGGGCCGACATTTAATTAACTTTTGTAATGAAACTTCTTTGATAATTGCGAATGGTAGGTTAGAAAATAATTCTGAGGGTAGATGCACTTATTATAGAACTCAAAATGACGAGATACGTAAATCAGTAATTGACTTTCTTCTTATATCGGAATCAATGGTAAATAATCTTAATTCCTTTCAAATAATGGAACCGGTTCCATATACGGATCACTCTCCAATGATAATAGAATTAAAAATAAAATTGATATCAGAATTTGAGAAACAAAATCATCAACCTGATCAGGATTGCCATCATACCAAAGTAATCAAACCTCATAAATGGAAAAGCGATATGAAAAATAGCTTTAACCATAAAAAGTTTATTGAAAGATGTAAAGGTCTAAACAAACAAATTTTGAAAAACGATCTTTCGGTTGAAAATATCTATAATGAACTAAGCAACATTAATTCGATTTGCATAAAAAATGTCAAAAAGCCAACTCGAAAAGTTGTTCTTTCAAATGAAACACGGAAATTTAGAAAATGTTATAGGAAGAATGTTTCTCAATGGAAAAAATTCCCAACAGCTGAAAATTTATGTAGACTAATGGAAAGTAAAAGAATCTTAAATAGAAAAGTGAAAGCGGATAGAAGATTGGAAAAGATAAAGAAATTAAGAAATTTAAGAAATGCAAGAAAAAATAATGATCATAGAGAATATTGGCAACTGATAAATGAAAATAAAAATGTTAAAAAAACTAACCGCAAATGTGTATTAAAGGCTTCAGATTTTTATTCCTACATTGTTGCTAATGACTTAAAGGTATCAAGTAGTACATGTTTGTCTTACAACAGTTTACCAAAAATATTGCAAGGCCAAGTAAATGCTGATAATCTGAATAATAGAATTACAAAAACTGAAATTGTAAATGCTCTTAAAGAATCCAAGTCACAGAAAACAAGTGGCCCTGACAGAATAACTTATGAAGCATTAAAGATATGCGAAGACGAGACAATTGATACTCTAGAAACGCTGTATAGCTATGTACTGAATGATGCTGATGAAATTCCTTGGAGAAGTAGTTGGATTACACCAATATTCAAAAAAGGAAATAGAGCTGATCCAAATTCATATCGATATATCAACCTATCATCCTGCATAGAGAAGATTCTGACGAGAATTATAAATATGCGACTCAACAATTGGTTAATGGAAAATAACGTTATTAAGAAGAACCAAACCGGTTTTAAAAAGGGAAGTTCCGCATTGGATAACGTGCTGATTATCAAGGAAATTATGCAAATTTATAAGAATATAAAACAACCATTATTTCTATGTTTCGTTGATTTGTCGAAGGCTTTTGATTCCATTCCGAAAAGAAGATTGACTGATAAGTTAAAAAGTTTGATGCCCGAAAGTAAAATTTTGTCATTGATCATAAGCACCATTATCAATAAAGAATACAAAATTTTACATTGTGGCAAAGAAACACAATCCTTTAAACTTGAAAATGGTATTCCACAGGGAGATGTTCTATCACCAACTTTATTCAGTATTTACATAAATGACTTTATTGATATCTTAAATGATAACAAAGACACGATTGATCCAGTAAGACTATTTGATTTGGAAATGTCATCAGTCATATATGCGGATGACATATTGCTCATGAGCGAAAGCATGCATGGTTTGAAAAGTCAATTTAAATTTCTTTACAAATATTGTACACATAATGGCCTTAGCATTAATTATGATAAGACTAAAAATCATGACTCACAATATAGCTACTAAAATAGACAGAATTGACATCGTTCTTGATGAAAAATTGACATCCATAGAAGTAGTTGACAAATATAAGTATTTAGGAATGTGGATATCAAAAAGTAACAAAATTCATTTGGAACAATTGACAACTAAGGGAAAGCAAGCCTCTTATCTAGCAGCTAAACAGCTAAAAGAGTTTGGACAAGTTACTGGAGATATTTTAAAGAATACATTTGAGATGCTTACGTTATCAAAAATGAAGTACTGTGCCGAATTCTGTTTCTTTAATAATTTAAAAAGTTTAGATCAAATTCAATATCAATTTTACAAAAGATATTACCATCTAAAGCAGACTACACCCAATTATTGTCTCATTGGTGAATTTGGAATATGTCCTATGGATGCTCATTTCTCGAAGGCAGCTATGTGTTATTGGATAAAAATAATTACGAGAAATGAAAGAAGTTTGATAAGAGAAGTATATGATGCAATATATCTCAATATGACTTCAGATGGTCATGATAGTAGATATACTTGGTGCTGGCGAATAAGGCAGTTACTTACAAAACTCAGCCTGACAAATCTATGGGACGAACAGGTAACGGCTGACAAAGGAAAATATTTGAGAATTGCAAAAAATCGAGTGACCCATTACATTAGAGAAAAATGGATATCTACAGTAAAAGATAGTCATTCTGGCCTGAATTATTTAGAATTATGTGGTTTTGAGAATACTATGAAATCATATCTGAATTTTGATATTGAATACAATGACATCAATATATTATTAAAATTTCGAACAAAAAATCATAAATTAGATTTCGTAACTGGCAGTTACGGAAATCGACTGCGATATGAAGAGCGTTTATGTGAGCTATGTGATAATTCGAAAGTGGAGACTCTGTATCATTTCATGATAGAATGCTCACTATATCAAAATTTACGACAAGAAACAGCGCCTTTGTTATGCAACTGTAGCAATACAACAGAATTCAATAAATTGATGAATATTTTAACTCCAAAACTGGTAAAATCCATCGCGAGGTTTCTCAAAAAAGCAAACGACTTGCGAACGATAACTAAGGAAATCACTAATCAATAAATATGAAATCTGGAAATTTATTTTCGTCAATTCTCCTCTCCTTCCTGTTCAGAATATATTTTAACAACACCGACCGCACGCTGTTTTCTGCCATCAAACTATGTTTTTTATGTATGTGAGCACACATGCTCCTGTTTTCCAATGTTCTTGGAAATAAACATTTTTGACTTTTGACTTTTGACTTTTGACTCCGGGTAGAATTCATTTTGCATTTTAGGTGTTTTGTTTTAGTTGAACCTGAAAACTCCGGAAAAATAAAGTAGCGGCTGCTTTTATATGAATGACTGATTTTTATTGTGACGTCATTAAATTTATCCGATGTTAATCCTATTTTTCCCGGATTATTTTAATCACCGAAAATCGGAGGCGGGTGTGGGGGTCGGGGCGCTCCTCCGTTTTTGATGTCCTGCGGTTCAATCGTTTCCAAAATTGGAGGACAACATCATTGGCGCATTCTCGTTCCATCTCATAATAAGATGTTACAATGCTTCTATACGTTCCATGATGATGCTATACGCCTACCTCAGCTTTTGTAATGCTCCTCAATTTTTGCTGAAGGATCTGTTGCGTCTTGAACGCCGAGCTTACCGTACCATTGGTCTTCCCTGTACAAATTCAATCCTCGATACTGCAGACAAGACATCCAGAAAACTTTTTGATAACAGTGTGAATGATGGAGCTCATGCACTAAGGGAAATGTTCATATCTCACGATCAACGTGTTGATTATGGCTTCTATGGCTCGCTTCACCATCCTTTTGCTAAAACAAAGCGCAATTAACAAGCAATTAATTATTGAATTAAATTATTAATTAATTAATTAATAAGCAATTAGCAATTAAAACAAGCGCAATTAATTTTTAAAAATTTTTAAATAGTATTTTTATGACTATAGATCTCAAACTGTGTGCTTACCAATATTTTACATTGTGCTTGTATTCCCTGTCCGTATTTGCTCGGTTTCATATTGTCAGCTTTTACCGAATCATGGGCACTGTACATGTTGTGAAACAATAAAGAATTTACTTACTTACTTAGCCACTGGTGGTGTGAGCATTTACCAACTCGGCTATCTTGTTGCGATAAATATCAAATCAAAATTTGAATTCAATTCCTCAATAAATTGGTCTTTTGATCATCAGTTGGAAATTGATGGGATGACTTTGATAAACGCTACGCTTTCGTCAGTTATTGCGTGAAAACATCTAAGACAGTATTGAACTCTAATCTCTAACTCTAAATGGGATTTTTAGAAATATATAAATTACTAATATAATATTTATTATTATATTGATATAATTTATTATACAATTTACATAATTTATATATCAATTATTAATATGATATTTTTCAGTTCTAAAACATGCAGATAAAAACACAGCATCTGCTTATCCAAGTGAATGACTGTACCAAATATATCGTGAGACAGATCAGTTCATTTCTTGACATGGGTCCACTATCTGTCACAAAAAGCTAACAGTATTATTTATAAAGCAATGCTTGAATGGTACTGCTGATATTCATACGTGTAGTAATTACCACAAGTAGATATAAAAACATTTGTAGGGAGATGAAAATCTCACTTATAGCTGCATCGAAAAACGTGCAAAATATTTCGGACAAAGGGTATTATAATATTATTTCTCGGGCGGGAAATTCGTGCTAAGCTTTCTAAATTCATGCTTGACACTCAAACATTGTCTTTTCTCATTTATTCATTGTTTATTCATGTTACATTACAGATGTTTTTTATACGTGAATCAGTGCATTATGAATACGGCGTGATAACATAAGCGGCAAAGTGTAGACTGTCCGAATTTCCCCAAATGCGGTGAATTCGGACAATTTTCAAAGACCTGTGTACCGTCTAAAGCATATTTCAAAAAAAGTTCACTTTGTTCAAGCAAGAGGTCTTAGCCAACAGTTGATGCACCGCATCTAAGATAGTAGATATCTGCAAATGCTTTCTGTACGTAGTGTGCTGCCCTTAAAACCGAGCAAATTGTCCGAAGTTACCCGTTAAACGGTTGCTAATTGCCTACAGGTGATTAAGTTGATTGAGTTGATTGAGTTGATTAAGATGCCTAATATTGTAAGAAATTGACAAATTTTCTTGATTGAATTGACATAAATATTTTGTTGCTGTCATCGTGGACCAAATTTCATGAAATTTGTATTGATCATCAGAAATGTGTAGAAACCAGAAGTCACAAAGTATTGGATCAATATCAAATAATGTGTAGAGATGCGTCAGGAGCCACGAGTTTAAATATGTTGACATCTGTGTACAAGAATACTTCATCAGTGTGCATCAGAGTACTTCATTCGGCTATTATTAATGTCCGGAACTAAATCACAGCTCGAAAACCGATTGCTGTTTTGGTACTGTATTCACAAGTTTGGGAACTCAAATATCCAACAATTGAGTTAACAACCTTGAGTTATTACAAATCGCATATTCCATAAAACTTCCCTGTTCAATTGTATCATTCGTCAAACTGGTTACTATAATATTTATTCTGCCTACTTTAATTGTGCTTTTATAATATTTCACGATTGCCTAATTTCAAAAATACATCTTCAAAAAATTTCGCATCTAAATAATTGTTGAAAAATCTGGAAAAGCCGTTAAATTTTACTAATAAATGATGGGTCCCCTGTATTCATGCATTAACGAGACTTCGCATTTCCTTCAAAAAGTTGAGCTGAATTCGATCAGTTGAAGTAGAACAGCAAGCACCTTTGTTCAATCATGCATAAAATGTTAAATGACTTGCAGGCATGTAACAGTCTCTTGCTTACAGTGTTCATGGATGACATTGATAGACCTATACAAATATATAGATACATATTTAAGAAAAAGCACAAGTGTTCCTTCAACCGCACATGTTTCGGAATACTTTATTCCATCTTCAGCTGAGGTCATCAAATTCGATATATGTGTGTAAAATAATATGTATATATATATATATATACATGTATATTATACACATAATTATAATTTATTATAGTAATATATATAATATCTAATATGTATAAATAAAAGCATATATATAAATTCGCAAAACAAACACAAAAGTTTGAAAAAAGGACAAGTGTCATAGATGAGTCAAAAAGATGTCTACAGTCTTAGCTCAGCTTCTTGCATCCACCCACGGAATGTCTGGTCCACGTTCACCATTTCCCCGTGGATGGCCACTTCGTTGCAGGACAGGACATGCTCAGGCGTTTGGGCATCTCCACAGAAACGACGATCGTTTGGCGAAAGCCCGATGCGATGCAGAAAAGCTCGATAATGGCCAAAACCAGATCGAAGCCTGTTGAGGAACACCCAGTACTTTCTTGGTAGATCGTATCCAGGGGGACTAGGGAAAGGCATGAAACGTCGAAGTTGGCAGTTGGAGCTTCCTATCTTTCTGTCCACCTGAACTGAGCAAAGTCTTCTTGCAGGTCAGTCCGTCTAATCAGATCGTTCATTGATAGACCTATTGATGTACCTAAATGATAGTCATATTAATTACTTAGTTCCAGGCTATGTAACATCATGTTGAAAATTTTCCAAGCAATAAATCGTGTCAGAAAAAATACATTTTTATTCATGGCATGGGCCTACAAGTCGACAATCCCTTTACGAGACAATCCGCAGCATTCGTTACGGAAGGAAACTTCACACATTTTGGAAGTAACCAATCAACACTAAAGATGTGCGGGCCTGCAAATTGAAAAGGTCTAGCAGGGTCTCAATGTCGGTCTAAATCAACGCTTGACTTCATTGTTTAGATATCTATGTATCAGACATGGCGATCATGGTTTCTATCTGTTGTATGATGATTAGAAAAATAGCATAGGACGCCCATGCTCCTTTAAAGATAGGATTAAAACCATCATTAAACCCACACTTAAACCTTGTTAGACCTTAGGCGTGAAGATCGTGCAAAGTGAGACAAATATAGCTCATATTATTTCTTACGTGGGGTAAAGTGAGACTCAAGTATTTTATTTAGAATGTGAACAAACAAATACGAATATTTGAAAAGGCATTTGAAAGTTTCAAATTCAGATATGCAATTAGATTTCATTTTCTCCATGCATGCATTCAAAGGCTTTTCTTTAATTACAAGCGCTTGCTATGGATGTTTGAGATTCCTTAGACATGTCGATCATTCTCCAGAAAAAATTTCTTGTTCGTAAAATTCGATGTCGTAATCATGCAATCCTTATTTCTGAAATGATGTTTTTCCATATTTCTAAGAACTACTTTCATTTAAGTAGCATCAGGAGCAACAAAAATGTGGTTTGGTAAACTATTTAGGAGGACTTCATGTATACAGAACTTTATTATTATCGATCATTGATGGCCTTCATTGTAGTTTAGCTAAACTGCGGTGGATGCACCAGCAATCCAAATCTCCGGAGAAAATTTGGTGTGTTGGCTTCTGATATCCTAATTCAATAGAATAGAAAGTAAGGAAAATTATGGACATAACATACTGGCTTGCCATCGCTTGACAGACTCTCAATTTTTGTTCTAAATGTATGCCTGATTCAAATCTTTTTAATTCAAGTCATTTTTTGCAACTATGGGTGCTAGTTTGGTTATGGTCCCAATTGCACTTGAATTATCCAAGCTATTCGAAGACAATTATTAATGTAGCCTATATAAGTTTAGGCCTATACATTTTGTAACGTGAAAGCATAGTTACCGGTGCATCAAAGTCAAGGTCCTACAAAACACCGAAGTTGCTATGATATCGTTATGTTGAGAAAAATATTGAAGACGCAGATCTCTGGATGGGCTGAAGCTCGTGTCATTAAATAAAATGCAAATGGAAAAACTGTGTAGACAATATAGGCCGATAGAGAAACATGAATCTTTGGCAAACAAAACTTCGTTATGTCAGAAATCTCTGATGATGAGCCTGCTAATTAGAAGATGTCAGCATTTGTTTTAGATATGAAAACTACTGAAGATCATTTTGACCTCAATTATTGTCGATTCTGACAATGAAACACTTCGAAAAGGACTGGATAGAATTGAATAAGAGACACATTTCTGACTGATAAAAACACCTACGACTTCGACTTTCTCTAGGATGTCCGTGCCATCTGAAAACATCAACCAAAAAACATTAGAAAATTAGTAAATTGCACTCCAGTCCCTGATATCCTAGGACTTTCACATCTTATTAGCACTACTGTCATCAGATATAGATTTGGCTGCAAGCAGATTCGAACCTGCCATTCCATACATGCACAGCAGGAGGAAGGTGCAACAACTTGTGCTAAATCAAAAGTAAATGGTGCAAAAAAAGTGACGAGTATCGAATTAGCAAGGAGGACGCCCAAACAGCGACAGTTTACTTGTTTCTAGTGTTTGAGTTTTATCAAAGCGGGCAACAGAGCATGCTTTCGTCTCATGTACCAAGCCCCCAAGCTGTGGCTCGTCAATTGAATTTCTGTCGCAAAATTGTGGTATATCCAAATTGTACTTACTGCTTAATTGATCAGCAATATCACTTCTCGTTATAATGTACTTTGGCATTCGACATTAAGTAAAACAACTTACTTCAAAATTTCTATGGTTAGACAAATTCTACTACAACTCTGCTATGTATGCTGCTTTATGGTTAAGCACAAATACTGCAGAAGGGTTTTCTGCTGTCCATCACGTTGATTTTATTCATGATATGATTTGGATAAGAAATGCAATGTGCTTTGTGGATTTTTCTATTGCAAAGCATATACTCGCACGTGAACTATTACTCATTGGTTTTCTCTATTTATGACATTTAAATGACGTACGAAGTTAACCATACAAGTTAACGTAAAGTTCAATTTGCTTCCCGTTTTCTGAACATTGTGCTGCACATTTCTTTTGATTGTGTCCTGAAAGAAAAGTTTTTGGATCTGGCTAACAATGTTTCTTTGAACAGCGTAAACAACATCGATTGTTTTAGAAAAGCATGTCAAAAGTCCGATTATAAAAGGCTTTCTAAAAACGTGGAGTAGAATGTCTGAAAGACTATTTTGTACATAGCCTACCTGGTTTTAAAAATGTTAATTTTGTTTATTTGACATTGCAGCTATTGCATTGATGTTTGAACTATGCCTTTATTTGTAAAAGTCTGCGTCTTGCTAAGCATTAGTGTGTATGATGACGTGACCTGTATTGACGAATCTTTGTTCAAGCTTCACTATTCTTGGGACGAAGCATACCGTAAAATAATTGCTTCTGACTTCTCAAGAATAATACAAGTTTTGATGTCCGATATTTCGCATTTCTTTGTCAAAGTGCCTAATAGCAATGAAATATTGATGCTGATTACATGAGAAAATCCGATGAACACTATTCAATTTATGATATGGCCTGACATTCAGTGCACAATTAATTGGTATTCAATAGTTAAACAAGAAGGAAAAATTGACAATCTTCAGTAAGAGTAAGGAAAAGAAATAACTGCTCATAAAGATGACAGTACATGTAAGGTCTCTCCATTGCAACCATTGACAAGAGAAGGCAAATCTCTACGAATATGTAAGGCCGACAGAGCTAGTCTGTTGATAATGTTTCTCTCTACACCCAGGATCTTCCATTGTCATCAGGTACTGTCTTATGATCTTCAGTCATTGATTGGCTATGTCGACACGATAGATGATAAATACGTCATCCACATCTCAACCAGAGCAATATGTCGGTGTTTGCGATAATTTGAGTTTTCGCATAATAACATTTCATTGTTATTTGGTCCTTTGACAAAGAAATACGAACTGTCGGACATCAAAACTCGTCCTATTCTTGAGAAGCCAGAGGCAATTATTTTACTGGAAAAAATATCTGCCTTGGTATCATAATTAAACATGTAAGAGCATGGCAGCTCCCACACTTAATTGGAAGTGTTACACAAGTTTGTGACCACTCTCTTGGAGGTGTGATGTAAAGCAGAAGAACATGAACATGATTTCACTGGCATGTTCACTGAACAAGATCACACAAGCCAATCTGGATGCGTAGCAGTTCTATATGCGACGAGGTCCCATCTAGTATGAAAATGAGATCGGCTTTCCCTCAATGTTTGAGCGTGTGATCTTTTAGTATTTTTGAGAAGCCATTTGCCATCAATTGACTCTTGAAAATCCCATTGTTTATAGTATTTGTCATAATCTCATCAGGTTTGAAGGAGTTCCGAATGAAACTTTGTATGAATGGCATCATTTCATATTATTTTAACATTACAGATCTGTTTGATAATGAAATTGATAGAAGCTGCATGATTTATGATTTATTAATAATTTCTGAGCATAAACGTTAGATTAAAGAAGAGCACCGAAAATAAGGCAATGAAAGTGGTTCAATTAAGCGCGACTGAATTTGAAAGACGTGATAGACCATATTTGAATGTAATAAAAAATATCGTAGCTCTGATTCCGAAGAACATTTCACAGGTTAAAATAGCAGAGCAAGGCCATTTTCAATTTAATATTAGTAAAAAAACTGTCGAATAGATCGAAAATATATGAACTATGAAACGAACGAAACTTTGCAAATATAAGCTTATTTGCAGTCCCTTGCAATGGCACTTTTAGAAATTTTCCTCTCATTGCTGCTACGTTTGAAATATATAGGAATGTACACCTGCATAACCAGTTTTGACAAAATATAGTCGCCTAGCTAATAGCTCAAGGAAACCAAGTGATGTCTAGAAAATGTAAAGCAAGATGACTCCCTCAACCATTCCTTAGTTACTGTTTCTCAGATCAACCGAATATCGCAGGGAATCGTTCTCAGATTAAAAACCCAATAAAAGATTATTGACATATATATACATATATATTTATATTTTTAGAATATTTATTGACATTTGCTGATTCAGTCCAATCGATTTAGTTGACGTATTGAGCATAGCTGGCCACACCGCACATGTTGTTTTTATTGCGTGCGAAATAGATGTATCCTTGTTGTCCCCAGTAAGTGCCCCAACTATTCTTAATCAGCCAATAATCTTGATTGTTCGATGTTCCATATCCGACTAAAGTAACTGCATGATTGGCTCGCTGACTGCACGTCTGACTGGTGTACACTCCGGACCTATAAAAGTCGAACATTCCTTCTGCATCAATGGCGACGGCCGTAAGACCTGCAATAGAGAGAAAAGAATGTCTCCGTTGGACGCTCACTCTTCAGCTGAAAAAGTCAAACTTGTACACTTGTAGAAAATGCAAAATCGAATGTTTAGTATTGTCAACTTGTTGCATGGCTGCAACGTTGACGTGTAAAGAAATGATCATAAGAAATTGCAACGAATCGTATAACATCGAGTACATCGTATAGCAATTGTAAGAAAAGTGAAGGATGAAGTACTGAAAGCGCTGGTTTTGAGTTATGAGTAGATGCACATTAATCATGTCACACAAGAGGTAGATTCTGGTCAGTTACATTAACCCTTTAAGAAGAACATGCACAGAACCACAATGTGGCTTCAGGTCTTCATTCACTTACCATGCTGAGTGACAGCAGTTTTCAAGGCATTCTCGTCGCCTCTAGTTACATATGGCATTGACGAAATTTTAATTGGGAGAGTTCCAGCATTGCTGTACATGCATAATCCTGCCTGCAAAACAAATAAAGTGTCGAGATCATATTCGATTTATCATTCTTTCCCGTTCTTAAGAACATTTACACACTTGAAGCATTCATCGATAACAAATAACAAATAAAGTGTCGAGATCGCATTCGAAAAATTGTCTGAATTTATTTAGGCATAGGAATTGATCTAACCCATGGTTATTATTTTCACGCAAAGTAAATCACCCCTTGTCACAAGAAGTGAAATTTTACAATAAAACTTTTTAGATATGAAAACCAAGGGACTTTAACAATGTAATATCGTCAATTTTGCTGCAACTTCGTATATTGTGCTTTTTTCAAGCTGTTGATAATACCTATTTGCGTTATTATTGTAGTTTAACGATTTCGTCTTGTTTGACGTGATGTGTTTAAATGCACAAGTCAATTTTTCCAAAATTTTGGCAAGGCAAAAAAGCACCAAAATTTCGTTCCCTTAGTGTTTCAGAAAATGATGAATTTTTGGGTTTCTCACACTTGAATTGTGTAATATTTCAAATGTCTACTTTATCAATATCGCTCATGCGCATGGTTGTGGCTTCCATCTCATAAGTGCATGTATAGGGGTATGCAAAACAGTTGTGCATCCTTAAATGATTGGCTTGTTAAGGTCTGATGATCGTTTTCATCAAATTCTGACAATATCAGGTCAAATAGATTGCTGATTCATGTTTGAAAAACTTCTGACGCCATTTCTACTTATTGAGTATTTACACAACATTTCCATACATATGAAAATTGTCTTACATATTTGAAATAGAATGGTTGGTCATATGGACGGTGAATATTCCATGTCATTGACAATAAAATCAGGGGTTCTTAATGCATCAGTTGATTTCTTTTCGAGACTCACTGTATGAATATGGAATTCTCGTTCTGGTACATGTAGGCCTAGGCCTATTCCATGTGCATTTTCATCAGAGCGCCGTCTAAATTTAAGGCCTCTAATTTTAAGGTTAAGGCGATGCTTTTTTTCAGTAGTTTAGACGTGGAAGCACTGTAAAAATGAGAAGAATTCAAGATATCATCAAAGAATTAGGTTAAAGTGTGAGACGCTGACAAAAAAGGACGGTTCCTGTAGACCCCGTTCAAGTTGCTGCGACGACAATATCCAGGGTACGAGAGAATTATGTGACAATTGCAATCAATTATCTCGTGACTGACATTTGTCTTTCAGACTGGTAGTGATGGAGCGAGTTCTAATTCAGATAGATGCTTTTGAATATCTGAATTACAAATATTCGGAAGGTTAATGTCACTTTATTATCCGAACAATATTTCATATTGATAGCTACAACACCATCAAACTTCATCTGATCAGTAGGTAATCAAACTCATTTTCACAAATGCTGGAAATAAGCTGTAATGGCATTGATATCATCGTATCTTCAAGGATATGTAACAAGTCACTCACTGTCAGTGTGAAGGTCAAGCACAAGCCATTCAAGGCTTTCTTCATCAATTCATTGAGATCAGCGCTGATAATCGCCTTAGTTTCAATATGTGCATAAAAGCACTGTTGTTAATATTGTCTCTTGAGCATTAAACTTCTAATCATCCTTAAGTAGTTATTAGCAACACAGCCTCCTTTAGGAAATTTCACTGGCCTCATAAAAACAAGTAATTCATTTCGACCTATTATCCATAGGGCACACTTAAAATTTATATGCAATAACCTACTTGTTATTTGACTTCTTAATCTCATTTGCCGTTATATGTGAACATGAAACATCACGCAAATTGCGTACTGAATGTAGGTCGAAAATACTCTGGTCGTTTACAATGGTGCTATTTTTCATGCATCTTATTTAAGGCCGTAATATTAGAATTTGGATACACCGGAAAGGAGTGGCCATCACAAATGCTGCTGCTTTGATTCTGGAATCGATGTTTGCATCATTATTCTGATTTAGTCGCCAGGAATTCATTTTTCGCATAAATAACAGATTTGGATAAATCATTAGAAGAATTTTATAATTTGTTTTACTGCTGATTTAGGCATTCCTATGAAATCCATTTATATCATCATGCCATATAACGTATTGATGCTTCACACTATTCTAAATCACTACAGATTTTTTCCATGCATTCTGTTCATGATGATATACAAGTCTGTCAAATTTGCAAAAAAATTATATTGCACTTATGAGTACAACTTCTAAAACATGCAACCTCCAATAATGGCCTCCAATAATGGTTTTAAACAATCTTACCAGTATGCTAAAAATTATCACAGACATTGAAAATACTTTAGATTATAAGTAATAAGTTATTGAAACCACATTGCAGATTTACGGCACTTAAAACCCGTATAAAACAGTTGCATAACTCGTATTTGAGGACAATAAATTAGATTGCACAAAGTTACAGCAATGAGAATAGGGAAGATCCAAATAACTGATGGCCATTTAATGATTTATTGAAAACAATGATTTATTAATTTGTTATCAGCTATCTGACTCTCTCCATCTTCATTTATATTAAGACTGGCCGTGACTTCTTCTTTCAGTAAAACAAAGTTGCATCTGAAACATGCAGCACTGGCAGCAAGCATGAGGAATACCTTAGTCATCAAGCACATTGGTAGTACTTTAATTATTACTCTTAGGCACGATTTTCCGGCTGCTATAAATCATGAATAGCGGTGATTGCAACAAACATAAGTCAATTCACGTAAACTGTAGATAGAATCGATGCAGCGGAAGTAATCGAACACAGGAAAATTCTTGGAGGTCAGAAAATTCCTAAAAAAAACTGTCAACAGAGCCCTGTCAAATAGATTATTTGATAAGTTACCGGCATGGTAAAGACCGTTTTGCTAATGCATTAATATGCAGTTTTCTGACATATGCCTATGTAAATGTTTTGGTTTCACCAAATTGTAGAGTATTGCTCACTTATCGCGAAGAGTGCCTTATGCTTCGTAATCATGCTTTTGCTGCTGTTGTACGTCTGGAGGAATCTTCCACTATATCTTCGTGACCCAGGCACTTTATATAAGCTTTTTAACTTTCTGAAATCACAAAATGTTATCAAAATCATTGCTTATATCAAAATAAGTAAAAATTTAGTTGACTGACATGTATATTGGTGTCGTACGACAGCTAGAAAATTATATTTACGATCATAGTCCGCTTTATTAGGTACCGCCTTGTTTGCCGGTCCCACGTAGAAGATCACATTTTCAGGCCTCATATAACCTTTTTCCTTATAGCGCTGTTCTTTACAACTTCTGCTCTTATTTGAATAACGAAATACCGTCAATTCGTGTCCTCAACCGTTGTTTCTCTAAGACAATAGTGAAAAAGCAGTAGCAAAGCTCGCTTGCGAACCTGAAAGATGTCTCCTTCGTACATACGTATAAAACGAGTTTGGTGCTTTTGTACGTAGCGATCTATGAGACAATTCTTTTCCTGCTTTTTCTGAGGATAGAAATAGTTCTAGATAGGTTTTTGATGATCTGTTCGTAATTCTAATGCTACAAAAGATTTAGCATGTAAATTCGGATGATACTTGCATAATTCATAATTGTCGACAGAATTTTTCGGAAAATTCTCATCCTGGAGATATTTAGCCGCTAGCTTCACGAATTTCGCGATCCTTCGATGCAAACAACAGCTGTTGGCGGATCAAGGTAGGCTGTGTAGGAAGAGGTGGAGGTATGCAAAAGTGCATAGTGCATAGTGCATAGTGCATTCATGTGCATGGCATGCGTAAATCAAGCAAAGATGTATGATCTTTACCAATAAAGACATCGAAGAGCTATATGACCACGTCACCGCCGAACTATTCCGAAATTCTTGCTCGATCGATTTATCTTTTTAATCAATAGCTCATTAACTATTGTCGATATTCAAGAACTGTTGCTTCCTTACTTTGTCGCCTAGAATATATGTTGCAGGCTAAAATAAGATCATGTACACCGCACAGTACACCCAAAAACTCTTCATTGCAACATCACAGAACAATATCTGCTCACCTTTGCGTTGTAGGGATACGAAGTCAATGTACCAATTCTTCCTTTTCCTTACACAAACTGGAAACAACGTGCATACCATCCTCCACTGCATTTATATACACCGGGAGAACAGTTCATCAGGATCTCCTCCGAGAAGGACACTGATTGTCCAGTTTGTTTGTAGTAAAGTCCTTCCAAGACAGCAGCGAATGAGTAACAGCTTCCGCATTGTCCCTGAAGAAATGAATTGTACTTAAATTGTTTTCTTTTATAATAGATCATCCTATTGTATGTTATAAGAATTTGAATTAACACTGCATCATTGAGTTATCGGTTGCAGGAGCCAGGGTTAACCAGATGGGTGGCTTTAATGTGAAAACATTTTTTGTTACATCCAATGCATTTCACATGCCACCGGAAAGCATGGTCACGCTCTGACACACATGACAAAAGCTCATGAAAGATGCACAAGACTAATAACTAAGACTATAACTGATCACAAAATTACGTTAAAACGAATTCTACTTATTATAGGACAATAGTAAAATGAAATTTGTGTCTAAAAGAGAGCTGAAAACGAACGCTGAAAGCGGAAACGGTCAAGTCTCAAAGAACTTCTGTTAACATAAGATATTTAGCTCTGTCACATGCAGCAGAGGTGAGCGGTCATCACAAAAATGACTCAGCCCGATCCGAAGATTGCATGTCAACTCAACTCGAACCCGAGATTCATTGTAATACAGTCTGTTTCATAAAAAGTGGATCATCCTAAAATTTGACTAAATAAAACATAAGTATGATACAGAAAGCATTTTTCATGTTATTTCATGTCCCTAATATATTTAAATGTCCTTATATAATCTGATGAGCTATGATACAGTAACGGTTCTTAAGAAGCTAATATTTTGTGGCCCTACCCTTATTGTCAATGACATTACCAATTCGTCTAAGCATTGATTCGATGATATCGTTGATTTTTGACTGATCCAACTTTCTCCACTCTCTTTTTAACAGTGACGTAAGTTGTGATACGCCATCTGTAGGTAGCAGTGAACGACGAACGTTACGTTTTAGAATACTCCATACATTTTCTATGGGATTCAGATCAGGAGAACGAGCTGGCCAAGATAATGTCCTAAGCCCTAATTTAGACTTGCATAAGTTGACTCTACTCCTGTGACACGTAGCATTATCATCCATAAATAACCAAGTCGATGGATCACCAACTTGATCTGTCATTTGGCCAATGTTCATTCGTAAAACATTCACATAGCGTTCAGAATTCATGGTTCCTTGCTGTGTGTGAAGTTCAGAGCGGCCATTGGTCCAAATGCCAGCCCAAATCAGTAGAGTCGCACCACCTTGTACCCGGGGACGATGTAAATGTCTCGGAATTTCCTGATCAGATTTTATCCATAATCTCAATCGACCATCACTACTATCCTTCAGACGGACTGATGCCTCATCAGACCAGACAACCCGATCCCATTGATTTCGCCAGTGACAATGACTCATTGCCCATCTGAGACGTCTTTTTGTATGCTGATCTGATAATTCGATCTGAGAAGGCCTCTTACAGCTCTTGAAATTCGACTCAATAAGTCTTCTACGAATAGTGGACTTAGAAATAGACGAGACTAGTGCAGCCATCTCAGTTAACGAGAGACTTGGATCAACTTTAACAAATCTCAAAATTAGGCGGTCTCTACGTTTGGATGTTTTGCGTGGACGGCCAGAGCCCTCTTTACGACAGAGTCGAAAATCATCATTATGCCATCGATGCACATTTGTGTAAGGGACATTTAGTCGCTTGCTTGTAGCTCGCAAAGAATACCCTAGTTCTAGCAAGGATGACACTTTGCCTTTTGTGAATCCGATCTCGTTATTGTTCATTTGTGCTTTGTATTGTTTTCAACCGGTAAGAGATAGATTTCTAGCTGAAAGCAATCAGGAGTGCTGCCAACACCACCGCAACGAAGTCAGGAAGGTATGGAACATGAAGTCCAGTTAATCACATGTAGCAGTTACATTATTGTTGATGAATAATGGTGCTATACTGGCTCTGATTGACCGATTTTCTTTATTTTTGTTTTGCTTGATAGCTTTTGGCTTGTAGAACAACATATTACATAACAAAGGAAACAAATGTAATTTTATAAGAGTGAGGTATGATTTTGTGTAACATTGCTAAATGAAGATCAAATTATCTACTACTTTTTTATCTATAACAGGAAAACAACTCAATATTCATGCTTGAAATTTCCAACAATGATATTAGTAAGCACAACTGACATATCTTCCAAATTTCAGAGAAATTCGTTCAAGTTTGGCGGAGTTAGACAAAGTTGAAGTTAAAGCGATGTTTAAGGGTGATCCATTTTTTATGAAACAATCTGTAGTTGAACTTCAGGCATCAGCTTCAGGACCCGACTGCACACCTCAAATAAACAATGTAACAAACTGGATGTAGCTAGTCGCAGTAAAGTCAATGAAATTTTCCAACATCTAATTGAAACGTACATGTATACAGTCAACGGCACTGACCGCGAACTCTGCAACATACTCACGCGTCAGACAGTTCGAAGCCTGACCACTCCTGTCGTCATGAGACGAAACAACTTTCTAAGCCAGGTATTTGATCATGTTACCAAACTTATTGTACTTCTATTTTTATAATCAAAGGTTAATCGACTTTATTCGCAGCTGAAGCTGAGATTGACTCACCTGATTTTTGACCGGTGTCACGTAGCCCTTTGTCCTCCAATCTAGAATGGTTGGAGTGGTGTGGTTATCGTTGTTGCATGAGCTGGAGATAGGGTTAAAACTTTCAACTTTTGTTGGTGGTTGGAAGCCCTTCAACTTTTCTCTCCGCTCATCTACGGACAGATCAGCATGATGATTGATTCCAACACGAAATGTGTGCTTTTTGAGATCAGCTTCGAAGTTATGTCGATTGATTTTCTTCATGTTGTCTTTAAAGATTTTAAACCTGCAAGAAAAGGAAGAGGTCATTGAAAAGTTGCTTGTCAGTTTAGAAGGAGTCGCAAACACGAAATTTTCTGTTTAGGAGGGGAAGATCTTCCACTTGATTTCGTGGCTCTGTGGCTTTTGACATGAGCTAGAGACCAAAAGTCAAGGAGTTCGAATCCAACCACAAGCATGAATGATATAAATGACACCGTCATGGGATGAAAATATTATTCTGGAATGGTATTTTTTTTCAAAAAATTAATGACACTTTTAAAGAATTCTTGATGCCTATGGACAGAAAAGCAGATTTGACATGATCCGCGTAATGCAATATGCATCAACAGAACTCTTGACAGAATTCTTTTGTTTATCTATGAATTTGATGTTTTCTTGCTTGGTTTGCTTATTTTCTCTGGTAAACCCATCAGCAGCGTTCTGCCTTATTAGTTTACTCATGATTGCATTTTGATTTCTGGAGTTTCCTGAATGGACGGCATATCATTATAGAACTTCCATTTTTAGAATAAAGTTGTGCCCTTTAATACTGTGTTCATTTAAAGTCGATTACATTTTTGCCAATTTTCTTTGTCATTATGGATTCAATTGTTCACTATGCCAATAAAAATACATGCAAGTTGATTACTCTGTTCATTTTGTGAGTGGATGCACATTTTGTAGCAAAATTGATACACTACAAAACGATCATTGCAACAGCATTCTGTCCGATGCACCCGGCTATGTTGCTAAGTACTAGGATAGTAATTCATCCAGGTTTGGAATACTGTATTTCAGCTTTAGCTTTTTTTATCAAGATTAACTGTCCATATAGTTTCCGTTCTCTGCATACATAGTATTATTTTGGTGGGTGGAGTATTAAATACATATAAATTGACAAAAATTTGTTCAATTTATAATTAATTGATTCAATTAAGATTTTTGTCATCTCCGATGGGTGAAAATGTCTAAAATAACGCAGTTATAGCGTTCATCTAGTTCTATATTTTGTCATTTTACATATTGTACGGTACTGCATGCAGTTCTATTTGCTGCACGCAGCTTATTTTGGAAAGTTGCAGACAATAACATATTGTGCTCAAGAATATCTATTCGCATCTATGATATCAACAGCCTTTTCCTGATCTCTACTTAAATTAAAACACGACATGGTAAAAAATTCGAAGGATCTAGGAAACGGAAGATACCAAAGCTAAGCAACTACCCTAGTGGAGAATCGTGTAAATAATTAGGTAACTTAAAATTGATTAAAAGTTTAAATTTATTTTGCTTCCCTTCAAAAGTTGGGTCGACTATCCCTAAAATGTATTTCGTTTCCTACTCTACACTGGGGTAGATTACTCTATGTTATTAGTATTGATTTATTTTCATTCGCTCTTGACTTTATCATATAATCAAACAAATAAAATGACAGTTCATCAGCGACATGACGAGGAGCTAGCTAAAATTATAAATGATGAAAGTCAAGAAACCTTTAATAAACCAAAATATTATCTCTATGTACGGAGTAATCAGGGAGGAACCATATGGCTGCATGGAGCAAGGTTTCGGCGCCCAACCTCCTATCTGTACCACATAGCGGGGCCAGCCCAACCATATCAAATGAACGCTAAGGAAGGTCTCTCCAAACCTGAGGAAACATGGCTAAAACCTAACCGAAGATAAGTTTTTGGATTTAGAGAAGAAAAAGGAAGCGTAAGAATCTGGAAAATAGTTGTTAATCTAACGCACCTATGAAGGAAGGTATTTGGCGAGGCGAAAAACAACAAAACTTATAAACGAGGAACCTGTTCCTCGAGAAGGACTTTATGCAAGAATTAGCTAGTGGATTTACCTTGTAACCCCTTTCCCTGAAGATATTGAAAATGCTCTTAGCTCTTGAAGTGAGGGCGGATACTGCTGTATTCAAGCATTTCAGGCTGGAAGTCCATCAACTACCTTTTATTCTCCTCTTCCTTGGATGCATAACTTTTCTTATGTTCATTCTTGAACATTTCCCACTCTTCTTTAAAACTTGAAACAAGTGTGGCCAAAGCCAAAACAGCAAACATGTGCAAGATCTTCATTCTGAGACTTCTGATACAAGGAGCTTTGCAAATTTTTACCAAAGATGACCTTTACAGAGAATATATAGCTACTCATCTCCTTGAAGTTTTATATAGGCAAATTAATGACTGGTGCTGTCACAGTCAGCATTTGAAACGATTTTTGGAACTCGTCAATCCCCACGCAAGCAGTTAAATATAGCAGACAAGATGACAGTTCAAACTTATCAAGCAGAATACATTGGTGGTCGAGCATCAATGTTACATACAAGTTATGCAATCAGAAATGACAACTGACTGCTCAATTCAAATGTCACGAAATGGAAGATGGCATTATGGAAATTGATGGACTTAATGTCATGGAAATATAATGAAATGTTTAATGAAAAAGAAAAGGTCAGAAGATGTGACGCAACTTAATTAAATTCACAGTTGAAAAACATTATAATGTGGAGAACTCCTTTGAGGTCACTGAATGACTTTACATAGCTCAATGGTCATGATAAAGAGCAGGTTCATGAAATTGCTAAAATGTTTTGTATGAAGAATATGTATACTGTGGGCTACAAGTCTTCTTCACTATTTTAAGCCGCAATTTTTAGGCCTTCTAGAACTTTCCGAGTCAGCTTATTTATAAAAATTAAATGACAAACACTTCCGAAATGCACGTATAATTACTCAGCTATCATAATCATCAATCAAATAAACTTAGTGCCATCCTACATGGCGGAAACTCAGTTCGCAGAAACCCACTTAGCGAAAACCTACTTATCTGAAACCAACCTTGCGGAGAGCTCACCTCGCGGAAAGTCTTGGCTGCTGTCTCGTGTCATTTATCCATCATGTTAGCATGTGCAAAATAACGTAGCCCAGCAGATACGATGCAGCAAATAAGTACTATATGGTTGATAGAGTTGTTTGCTTATTTTATTTAGATTATAAGTAAGATGATAGCGGAAAACATGCAAAACTGTCACAGACAACATAATTCAAGAAATTCAAAATCTTATGATGTGACGTCGCTATATATTTGTGTTCTTTATTAGATCAAAATTCAGGATGAGCAAAGTCAAAGAACATTTATATTAGGGCCTATACGCAGATTCATATGTTCTTGGCATGCTATTTGACATAAAGCAAGCAGAAAATGACAAGCAGAGCATTTGTTGTGCCTAATGAACAAAGGACGACCGGCGGTGTGATTTGCTCAGAACAGCCAGACAATCACACGGCGCCATTCACAACGGCTAGTCGGAGAAACAACACATTCGTTATCTAATGCATGGCGAACCTAGCCTCGGAGGGCGAACTCACCCCCATCTTACGGTATATATGTGTGTGGCATAAAATCTTGTCAATGTTTCGCAATTGAATTATTAAATTACAAACCTGGCAATCGGCGAAGGGAGATGATTCTTTCCTTACAATTCGCGATGTCGCTTGATTTTAGGGAAGCGCTCGCCAATTGGCCAATAGCGTGCTTTTGCTTTCAGGTATAAACATGAGAATCAACGGTAACTCGCGTCCCCCTCGGTCCCAGAGAAATAACCAAGTTAACATTCTGCAGAGCATCAGTCATGGGAAAAATTTGCGCTGCCTGCGGTTGTACGAACGGCTACTCACCTGCCAAAATTGATGGAGATGTATCTTTACATTCATTTCCTTTGAATAACCCAGCTTTAATTTTCCGCGATGCAAGAAATGAAACAAAACTCTCACTCAATTTTAGACGATCTTTATTTATCAAAATGAAGATCCCCGACGCGTTTCGTCACGATGGCCAGTCTCAAGGGTCCAAATTGCAGGCGGCATCATGACTTTTCTGATCTGTGGAATATTGGGTCCGTCGGTATTACAGCTAGTCCAATTTCATCTGATGATGATATAGCGTTTGATAATTTCCAAGATACTGTTGATCACTTTGAGACTGTCCACCGTGACGAAACGCGTGTAGATCTATATTTTGATGAATAAAAAAATCGTCTCTAAATTGAAGGAGAGTTATATTTTATCTCTTGCTTCGCAGAAAATTGAGTAAAGAACCTCCCGTATAAGACAACGAAAAATCTGATCTGACCCAACTTTACTGAAACTATTTTAGGATCAATAATGTTTCCTGCTTCGTGTGACAGTTCAACCGGTTTGATAACTTTAGTGCAGCCATGGAGTTGGTGACGCAATGGAGTACATAGAAAATTTGTTCATGTAAGATTATTACAGTCTCAAAGGTGAATGATTCTCACTGACTTGGCCGGGTGACTTTGTTTACGCCACTCATGCGGTCTTAGGGAAATAGGGAAAAACCGATAGTGAGCGGCATCGCGAATTGCTTCAGATGATTAATTGTTGTAAACACCTTTGATCAGATCTGCAAGTATGACGTCATACTGAACAATACAAACTTTTATTTACTTTTCTTATCTCAAACGTCGTAGCTTATTATCTCATCGTAGCTTGTCATAAGCAGAAGTGGTCAAAAACCTTTGATGTCCGGTAAAATGCATTTTACAACATCATGCATCAAAGGTTGTTGGTCGCCTCTACATAAATATAATGCGATTATTATCCTTCAACCAACACATCAATGAAACTAACATAGTTGTGAACCATACTTTTGAGATTAGCAAGGCATTATATAATCAAAGCAAAATGCTTGAAGTGAAACATCGGAGCATGGAGTTATTACAACAGAAATAGACAAATAGCCTGTAAAAATTGAAATGAAAGAATTTAATGTTATCCACCGTTTACCATCTATCTATCAATCTAACGTAAAAGATATAACATTAATCTGCATATGTCAACATGGTGGATAAATGACACGAGACAGCGGCCGAGATTTTCTGGTGAGTGGGTTTCCGTCAAGTTCCCGACTCTGACTAATAAACTCTGGTGTTCTATGCAAAGTTGTGACTGACATCTGGTACAGGGTGGGTGAGAAACAACGTCAGGTGCGTTTCCTTTTAATCAATTCAACCAATTAATTGCATTGATGCTACAATAATCCATTAGTTATGTGGAGAGTTGAATTCTGTGAGTGCTTTTATCATGTTGATATTCAATTTGGCTGGACTACTAGTCTGTTACACTTTCGTATTCTGTGATGTCTTTTTTCTCGACGGTGTTATTGTCTTTGAAAAATCACATGAAATATCATTCTGAACTGATTCATAGGAATTGAAAACTGAGGGATGGATGAATTGAATCGATAAGTTTGAAAATCAACTTGTCACTTATCCAACGCATTGGTCATTTCATGACTGCGATCATTAATTTGCTTCAGTAGAAACCATCGCATCATTCATCCAAGTTCAAGAATTGAGTGAAAATAATTTTGGCAATCAACTGAAATTGTGTCTCAATCTCTACGTTAATTTTGGTGATCATCCAAACCTCATTTATTTCTGATGAGGCAACAAAAGTGCCAGTGAATGTCTATTACAGCGGAATCTAAACTTAAAAAGAAATTGAAAATATTGAAAAAATTAATCCGAATCTCAAATTCGAAAAGTCAGTCAGCCCGGCCGAGTGAGTTTGTAGAATGCTGTCTGTTCAACTGATTTGATTGGTTCGCATTCTTCATGGAAACCGCAGCGGGTCCATAGATGGTAGATGGTGCGATTAGAACCGGCCGCCGGCCGGCCCCGGTCGGTTCCAGCCGTGGTGAATGACACCATGTGATTTCAAAAAGAATGCACTCCACCACATTTGGCAAGGACAGTGAGACAGAAGTTGGATAAGTCTATGCGAAAATGAATTGACAGAGGTACAACCGAGTGACGTCACCGAAGAAAGATGGACTATTCCGATTGGTGAATCATAATTTGTCCCATCACGACGTTCGAAAAGAGAATCACAGGGAATCTTGTTGATACAGGATGGTCGCCAACAGGAGGTTCTTCATACTTGAGTTGATGCTTAAAAACAGCTTTCGTCTCTCCTTGAAATTTATTGACCAGATTAAAATAATTGATTAAAAGATATGTACAACCCCTAGGCCTACGCGTTTCGAGCGTTCGCTCTTCCTCAGGGGGTAATTCGCTAAAACCAACTGCTTGTTGATGTCTCATTCACTTTTGAAGGGACACTATGTACCCAAATCATTAAGTCTGATGGAAGACGCAATGCAGGTGTGTCCAACTTTCATCATTAAAATGAAGAATGAATCTGCATCGCTTCCTAATTCAATTAATTTTTAACATTTTTAACTTCTACTCTGCTTTAGAGGTTTCAACTTTGCTACCTTTGCTACCTTTGCTCCTTAAATTTAGAGGCAAGTTCGATCCTTATGTATAAAAATATCTGATCCTTTAGAGATGATGAAATTTTGACATGATAAAAAACACTCAGAATTCATCGGTGATTGATAAAACGCAGTCAGAGTAAAACTGGAAAAGTTATGAGAAATTGCTACAGTCATAAAACCTGAAAAAAAGCACTTTTTAAGCCGATTTTCCGGGATATTTGTTTTGACTACTCCAAAACCACTAAGATCCTCCATCACCCATGTCCGTGCACCAAAAAAGCCAAATTTTGAAAAAAAAGAAAAGTACTATAGTGATATAGGGTAGAGTGGGGTAAACGCCACCCATCGATTTCTCTGAAGTAGAAAATAATGCAGGATACTTTACCCCTCTCAGGGGTAATACTCATAGAAAAATGGATTGGAATCCAAAAATCATTGAATTTTCATTATTAGTTTAGAAAATATGCCGTTTTTATCATTTTTGATGCTTTTGATGTAACTTTTTTTGAAGTTAAATGAAGTAGTATGAAGCATTGAGACATCATTTTGATATCTTTAATGCTGGAAATCAAGTTAAGGTATCACTAGATGTGATCTAAATACTCGCTTGATTCAGTTGAACGCTTTCATTCGAAAACCGATTGAGTAAAAGAAGATGCAACTGGGGGGAAGACGCCCCCTACATGGCGAGGCAAGACTCCTCCCGGAGCATCTACCCCCATTATAAGTTTTTACGATTTCGTTGTCAACGGCATTGATTCATATCTTCTGACTTTACTGACATTGATTTCAAGTCAAATTCACGATTATTTCTTTGTCGTCTATGCACTCATGAACTTCTGTATTTAAATTAAATGCTTGTGTGTGTGTTGCTTTGTGAGTGCGCGAACTGGGTATGCAATCCCAAGTATCATACGCGCAGACGTCAGCTATGAAAACTAGAACCACAGCGTTCAAGGAAGTGGAGAGCAGAAAGGGCACAAAACTTCACGTCATCTCCACATAAGCAGTACCTAGAGGCCAAAGTGAAAGTAGTTCTACATCGCCGGCCACTGGGTCTTCGCACAGTGAAGAAGGCCAAGTTAGTCCCAAGAGACGATTCAGAATGCATATGCATTGTATGCAACAAAATGCATTCAAATAGCCGACAACGCGAAAAGTGGATGCCAATGCAGTCGATGCTAGTAGAGAAAAGTGGATGCTAGTAGCACACAATGCAGTCAGTGGGCGCATGAGGAATGTACTACCGACAATGTGCCCAGTTAAATTTGTGAAATATGCGAATAGTGATGGTGTTTCGGCCTAATCTTTCTCTATAGGCCCTTGTTTGTTATAGAATAAATTACTTGAAAATAGGTTGCTTTGGTTTTACTAGATGATCATATCACATTGGCTTAATATACAAGTTTTCCTAAAGATATTTGATAATTCTAAAAGTTAGGAATGGGCTGCTCCCACGGTGTGGCCTCGTAACCTCCTAAGACGCCAAGGGGCAAGACGACCATTTGGTACTTTTTGAAAGATGAAAAGAATAGGATCTTCTCAGAATTTGTAGCTTTAGTCCTTGTTTATGTAACTAGTACATACACTGAAAAAATTATAATGGCAAAATATGGCAGAAAGAAGCGCAATAGTTCCATAACAGTAGAACATCGCTTAAGGGGGAAGTCTTACCACACTCTACCCCATATTTAGATATATTTAGTGATATATGCACTATATATGCAATATCACTAAAAAAATGGAGTGAGAATTACAACCAGAGTCACATAGCCGTCATATCTCCACCGTTTTCGGTCGCTGGTGATTCATTATGACCAGAGAGGCAATGCCCAGCCCTATTACAAGATAGAAATTTCAAACTGCCTTTGTTGGCGCCCCACAGCACCCCAAAGCAAGCCTGTATACGGAAAATCGCATTTCAAGTGAATGAAACTAGTTGTACCTCTAGTGAGTTACAACTAGAGTCACACAACTGCCATTTCTGCGCACGAAAAAGAAATTTTGAAATATCTTTCTTGTGATTAGTATTACCTCTCCGGTTACAGTGAGTCATCAACGAACAAAATCGATGGAGATATGGCGGCTGGGTGACTCTGGCTGTAACTTACGCCACTGTTCCAACGCACAGCCGGTGAATCAACGGAAATCCGACGTTTTTTTTGCGAGTGGGTAGCTGCCTGCTAACTTATGAAATTGGACTCAATACTGAGTATCATGGTTGGAACCGGCCGGTCGGGGATAGGACGGGGATAGGACGGGGATAGGACATCTCTACATCTCTACATCCAGTGGCGTCTTCTCCGTACCTGCGAGGCCTTCGCCGCATCCTCAAAAATAATTTTCCAACAATTATAAAAATGAAAAGTGTCATCATTCATTTGAATTCGATAGCTTCTCGTGATAGCTGTGCACAGCTTTCCGTCTCAAAATCAGATGCTTAATCTCAGACCTAACAGTTTTGCAGCACGTGCTCGAATCACAGCTGTTTTCTTCGAACAATTAGACACATAAGCTAGTCGTGTGTCCAGACGGAGCACTGATGGCGAAAGAGAGTTGTGTGTGTATGTGTGTGTGTAGACATAATGCTTTGCCTTCTCCAATTTTTGCAATGAAATTCTACATGATTCTTGATCGAAGCGCGGTGCCTAAATATAGTAAGGGAAGCGCAACCCAATTGTTCCTAGCTTCGCTTAATGTCAGAGAGGCGCTACGTCGACAGTAGCAGATGGCTGACGTTCAGACAAGACTGTGATCAGATGATGAGTGTTCTCCAATGAATGCAGAGTAATGCATCTGACTAAAAAACCCAGGTTCGGTAGAATTCAATAATTTGTTTTTACGTGATTGATATGACGCTATGTTGAGTACTGCAGATGAGATCATAACCACGCCTTTCGTCCGAAGGGAATATACTGAAAAGATGACAGTCGTCAAGCAAGGTAGGTCAACACTGATATAAAATGAAAGTAGTCACTGAAAAAGAAATAAGAAGCACTACACAAGACATTTTAATGCATCAAAATTTCAAACATGTGAGTGGCTGACCGGCCGTGAGAAACGCAAGAAACTGTTGACCTTGCCTCCGTTTTTCTCGAGAAAATGTGGTCTGGACAGAGCGGATATAGTGATCTCAGCCACTTGAGTAAGGCGGTTAAGCGACATGGACAATCACTTCTCATGTGCACATTCACTCGGCCTTAAATAATGTTCGGGATGTTGTTATTAAAAATTCATTTAAATTCATGAAAATTAATGTTGTAACATAAAAGTGTTTGGCATAGAAATAGTATTCCAATGCCGAGTGAAGGCCTATGGTCTGGGAGCACGCGACGCCACTGTCTACATCTCTATGCTGGCTGGTTAAGTCCTTGATCGTCAAGCATTATTTGGCCAACTTATGCCATTAGACGTTATTCAATTTCCACATAGCATACGTGATAGACATGAATGGTAGTTCTATCGGCACTCCGTATAAGCGAGAGCTACCTATTGCAATACAATATTATGCGATGCAATTAGTTGCACTTTGATATCATGTTCTGTGCGATGAGCAGGAATACGCGTAATGGCTTATTTACTAGTCTAATAGGTTGTTGGCCTACTTTACAATTTACGATAATGTTAACTGCATTTTCAAAGTCAATCAAACACAAGCAAATTGAAAACAGATGATCAAAATAGTGACCCAAACGGGTATTGATGTAATAACAATATTGACACAATAATAATATATGCGCATATCTATTCCCTGCCTCCATAAGAAAGTCTTAAGCGGTCAGCAAATTGTAAGTCCCATTACAAGAGGGCTTTTCTAGCCATAAAAGTTCTGAGATGAACAATTAGATCACTGACTCTGCTGATATTGCTAAATGTTCTGTCTGCGACGTGCAAACGTGATTTGAAGTGACTCACTGAAGTAATATTTACTCCTTCACTTGTGAGGGAATTCTTGTGATTTGCAGCGTCAATTGAGAAATCTCTTCACTGCAGATTATATTCAGATCTTTTGAGTTTACATTGATGACCGCGAGTTGACGTATAAGGTTCTGGAACAATGAGCTTGCCAACGTTGTCATCAATGTTTCAATTCAGTGAGTGTGCTACGTCCGAGCGGGAGAGTTGCTGCACCAGCGTCAATCAAAATTTCAAAATCTATCGCGAGGAGTTAGCTTATCAAACTATTATCCGCAATTCACTGTCAATTGTTCAGGTAGTAGGCCTTATGTTGCACTGAAATCCATTATTCATTGCATCTCTAGGCTCCACGTGTTATATAAACTATCCCATGTAGTAAAATTATTCAAGATCTGGAATAATTTTTTAAAATGTAGATTGAGGGATACACAATGCTTCCAAAATTCATGCAGGCTAGAATATATGATCATGGAACTTTATTTGAGATAGAGCAGGGTTTTAACTACATGCCTACATATATATTGCCCGCAATCATTTTTGAACTGCTTAAAGAACAGTTCGCAATATCTATACTACAAAACATGCACGTAGATACTCCAAATTATGTTGCATTTACATTCTTATAATGTTGTGATAATTGACAAGGCAATTTATTCTATACTGAATGTCGTCTATGCGGTCGACATGGGTCTAACCGTGGTATGTTCACCAACAGAAAAAGACAAAAACATCATCAGTTAGAAGTGCTGCATTTCTTCATTCTCGCTAGTTGATCAATATTTGCTGCAATATTTGATGAAGAGATTCACAGAGTGCTTCTTAAACTTTCATCTGACATACGCGATTGCAACCGTGATTTTGTCTGTTTCATCAAAGAAAATTTCTATTTGCAAAGAAATGTACTACCAAACATGGAGGCAAATTTTCGAGCGCTGTCTTTGACTTTTGTCTTCCGATTTCGATTCGTTCAGTCCTCTATAGAAATCGATGATAGTTTCATTTTGATCTTCGCCTTTCCGAGTTTTCTGACTTAATGTCACTGAGCTCCAATTGCAAATCAGATGGAGCAGTTTTGATTTCAGCCGAAACTGAATCTGTGAGTAGCTGATATTCAAAGTCATCTCTGATCTGGAAGCGCTTGTCCATTTCCTGACCCAATCGCTTTTTTTCTTGAGAGATTCGGATACATGCGTTCACGATGCATGTCGGAAAATGTGTCAACTCTGAAGCGTTGACTGTTATTCAAACAATTGCAATTTCAGCTGAAATGCTCTGATATAGCAGAAAAATCTGTCACTAATTGTTTCTTCCCTGGTATCTGCAATTTTAAATGATAAAGATGCGCTGTGACATCTGTAAGAAAGGCCAAGTCTGATCGCCATTTCTCATCACGTAATTCTCGCAATTCAATATATAGTCCGGCAGCCAGAACGAGTTTCTGCAGGGAACGAGGCCGAAAGTGAGACTTTCGCAGAATGATGTGCACCCTATGCCTACTACGAATCTGCACGTCTGCCGAGTTCTATTGAGCTCCTCGTTGTCAGACAAGATCAAAGAAAATCACATGTAAATCCAATAGGACGCAAATTGCAGTTTTTGGCTAAAATGAAATTTTGTATGTTTTCTCTAATTAAACGAAAAGTACGAAGCCTAGAGTCAAAATTTTTGGCATGGAATTCAGGTCATTTTCTATTATGTGCAAGTGCTATTATCATGCTTCTGATCGGCAATGTATGTGAGAATGTGTTTCAATGTGGATGAAGGGGATGAAATGTGTCTAGCTTTATAGACAGGAGTGCATGAGCATGAAAGGAAATGACCCGAAGACATTCCATGCCAAAAATTATGACTCTGGGCTTAGTACTTTTGGTTTAATCAGAGAAAACATACAAAATTTCATTTTAGCCAAAAACTGCAATCTGGATCGCATTGGATTTACATGTGTTTTCCTTGATCGTGTATGACAAGAAGAGGAACTCATTAGAACTCGGCAGACGCGTAGATTCGTAGTAGGCATATGGTGAACATCATTCTGTGAAAGTCTCACATTCGGCCTCGTTCTGGCTGTCGGACTAATAATGTTTCACAAAAATGAACATGTTTCATCATCAAATTAGCGAATCTGCTTAGCGCCACACACAGAGATAGATTCATTTGCGAGTGGGCTAGTCTAGAGTGGGCATAGTCCTACCCCAGCCATTGTTTGCAATGGTAGGAAGCGATAGAAACTGACATACGACATAGATACTCGTCTCTCTTTGACCTGTGTGATTGGCCGAGTCATTGCAGAAGTCAGTCGTATCAGCGAACACCGAGCTTTAACGGTCAGATTGAAGGCAGATCTGTCACGTGAAAAGTACTGAGGGCGTTCCAGGTCGGTTATATAAAGAAGGAGCCTTCCGATCCGCTCTGACATGTGTTTAATTCGAGTATCATCGACGACAACACATGTATGCCTAAGCTGTGGAAAGTTGCAGACATTTGTACCATTTCTAAATCTAGCCCTCTTTGTGTAGATGCTCTGCGACCTATATATCTTGTGCCTCTGCCATCGAAGCTGCTGGAAAAGTTTATCCTTGATCAAGCAAAGCCCCTAGTTATTCAAAGTATTAGCGAATCTAAATTTGCCTACATCCCAAAGTCCTCAGCCATTTGAAGTCTTGGTTTATCTAGTGCATTGTTTAACTTCGATGCTAGATGATGATGATGATGAATGTGGAGCTGCTTTGATATCGTAAGATTTTACCAATGCTTTTGATAATACATGTATATCTCATCGTATTCTAATTGATAAACATATCTCGTGTTAATTTCGGTGAATTTTAGATCAAGGACTGCTTATTCTTATCTCTGTCACAGACATCAAAGGAAAAAAATCGTGATGATGTTTTCAACTCTCCAATGCTTGTAAACAGTGGTGTTAAACAATGATCAATAATGGGCCCCTTTCTATTTTTTTACACCGCTGACCTATTTCGTAGCCTCAGCTGCTTGCGTGCAACTCTTCTTTTCAATATAAAATATGGAGAGGAACATTCGAAAACTTTGTGTGTAATGCGATTTATGACTACATGTTAGAAAGACCAAACTGTTATTATGTTCAAAGTCTCGAAGGTGTCCGGACATGTTTCTTCCTAGAGTCAAAAATGTTGACTCTGTTCGTTTATTAGGTGTTGCGTTGACAAAAAAAGTGGAAAATTCATTTTCAGAACGTTTTGAGGAAATGCATCAGAATTTTGAAGACTGTGAGTGATGAGAAGCAGTTGACATTTTCTTGATTCGCAGCATTTCATGTTGCGGATCCCAGATTTTTCGTCATTGTCCGTGAAATTTCTGGACAGAATCGATTATTTTAATAAGCGCTGTCACAGGCCCGATTGTACTTGTGAATTGTCACCACCGTTTTTAAGAATGCTGTGATGAATGATGCCATCAAACTTTTTCGCAGAGCAGAACAGTAACAGTCATATCTTCATCCCTTGCATCACATAATCCCATCACGTTTTTCACGCTCAAATCAATATTTCACTGAAGTCACAGATTACTTGGATAGGCACTCTCTTTTCCTAGTAACATAGCAGTCTTCTTGAATCCATGTTAGTTTTTCTTTCTTGTGTTGCATTTGTCAACAATTATCTCTTCAACTGCATTGATTACTATTTACATGAAATGTACACTTTCTTGTCTTGTCTTACATCATTTCATCAAGTCTAATTACAAATGTATTCTGTTTTCATAAAAGTATGATGGGCTATATTGTCATAATTTTTCTCTTGTTTCTGCATGTTTTTTGTAGATTCTATTTTTCTTAGATTTATGGTTGTGCATCCCTACAAATTGGGAATCACGTTGATGAAACAACTCATAGTTCAATTTAAAAACAAATATGTATTTTGCTTGTATTTTGCAATGTGGACGGGTGCATAGTTTTCTATAAATATGTATTTTGACCTACAGGCACATGTGCATGTAGGCCTACAAGTGTTTGATTGGACTTACCGTTGTAGGTTGCACCATGAGTTGAATTCAACGAACACAACGCGATCGCATACTTACAGAGCTCCATGTCACAAGAGAAACCGGTTTCGGCTCGTGAGTCCTTTTTCAGAAATCTCAAAGCGACCTGCTCTTTTTTTCTGTAGTACTACAAACAAAGCCATCAAAACGGATCTTAAATCTTAACATACAACAAAGTTGCTTGCACCTTCTTGATTTCACTTAGACCTATGGCGCATGATATTTAACTCATGCTATTAAACTTACTTCTGATCATGGACATCAACGTATTGATTAACTGACTGTGTTCTACGTGTCTCTATAATTGTCGAAATTTTTTATAACGGCTATATCCTGAATTTACATGAATTTGATAAATTACGTTTCATGAATATTTGAAGACTATTGATCAATATTTATTTGATTGATTACCAGAGATTTAAAAGCAGAAAAACGCTATTTATAGCTTAAAACGTCGAGCCTGGACCAAAAGTTCATGCTAAATGCAAGCATAGCATTCATGATATTTCGATGGCTTGAGAAGTGCGACATGGCTCTAACGGGCGTCATTTTCGAGACTGAAGCAAGTACTTTTAAGATCAATAATTTTTAAAGTTAAATCAGTACAGCTGATCATAAATGGCAAGTGATTTATCATCGTCAATCTGAATGATTTTGATTTATTTCATGAAGAGGTTACATTAGAATGCTTGCAGAATTTCTGCACGCCTTAACAAGTGGCGTGGATTTTCGATGTTGGAATTCATTTGTGTCATCCACGTAGATGTTTTTCCTATCGGAAGTATGATGCCACAAGATGAAAACAAGCATTATTGGGCAACACTAATATTTTCACAGTATCTTTCATGGATTGGAAAATAAGTGAGATGCCCAAACTTCACACAATTTTCTAGGCCCACCGATTTCTGAAAGAGGTTGCGCGTGGATTTACCGGAAGCGAAAGGAAGGACTGGAGATTTGAGAAGGTACGGCAACAGTGTATCATTTTTTTCATGGCTTCGGATAGTGACAAGGTGAGGTCTTCTTCTCAACAATGCTTTAGAGATATAATGTGTCTCCAACTGACGTCATTTTCGCAACTTTAGGATAGTTTGATGTCTCTATTGAGAATATTTTCTGATTTTGAATGGTTCTAAGTGCTTCAATCCAAACTTGAAACTTCATAAACTAATGTGTTCAAACAACAGTGATGCCTTCATCCGATAGCCGATTCATTTATTTTTCTCAGTGCACTGAAGATCGCACTGGTTCTGGAACAAGCTCCCAAATAAATGAATCGGCAAGGCGCGCATTTGAATTTCATCAATATGTGGTTACTCAAGAATAGACAGCTGTTATGGAGAAATTCACTAGTATATTGGGAAACAGAAATTTCTGTGTTGGCCAACATGTGCGCGAATGTACTTTTCTGAATGCTAAGTTGATCCAACGCATTCAGAAAGGTCATTGTATGGATTAACATGTCAATTTGGGTTCTTGAGTGCATCACGGTCACAACGTGTTGTGGCGTCCGTCAGTTCCGCATCGAAAAACTGCGATAAATAATGAACGACTCTATTAATCAACTCAACCTGACACCTGTTTTGTTTTCAGCTAATACTAGCAACCTTCGTGACGCATGTAATCGAGATAAATTAGTTGCCCATTTTTAATTATTATTTTCATCTGCTTATTTTTTTATTGCTTCATTAGTTGCTTCACAGGTGACACAGATAGCTGTCCTGGTATGTTGTCACATTTAATGAACTCATCTCTTACTTCTATTACGTGTAATGAGTGCTCTACCGCTTGACGATTGACAGGAAAGTATGATTCGAAGTCATCTTCAATACAGGAACAAGCATTTTCCTCAGCGTAGTTCTCAATTCTACAAGATATTTAATACTTGTTTATCTATTGAACCCTAATATCTTTGCAATTCTCTCATCATTCTTCTAACAGCATGTTGCACTTATCATGACCATCTTCGTCAACAATATAGTCATCATTGCTCGCAAATCTTCATCAATTAATTCATTCAATTTAAAATATAATCCTCTATGATGCAATCCTTTACTATTTGATTCATTTTCATCTGGTTACATGTTTACTGTTGCTATAGAAACTCAGTACACTCAGGACTTGTTCTGCTTTTAAGGCAGAACAGGAAATCAGCTCTTTTTCAGAACGACATTGAAAATTTGATGTTGTTCTGAAAACAGAACAGAGTAAATGAATCGGGTTTGATGTCGCTCTGGAATCAGAACATAATTAATGAATTGGCTGCTACTGATCCATGTATTCAACAACATCAGAAATATGACTACTTCAAAATGAATGCTGCTATTCACAATAAATCTTACAAAAGTCGATTAATGAGATCGCTTCAGATTTATGAACCGATTACTTTTATGAATATGAGTTTCGTTTTCATCGTTCTAATTTGAGTTGTTTCGAAACAAAGATCGCTAAGTATGAAGTTAATAAAAGACAATCCTTGATAACGCAACTGCGTTCGCCTGATCCGAGAATAGAACCGAAATCCTCGGTGGAGATGGAATGCGAGTGAAGGTAGAAGTCATCTCCAAGTGACATCGACAGCTCTTGTCCTATTATTATTGGCAGAGTACTTCCAGCATTTATATTGTAGCGAGACAGCATATCGGCATGTCATTCGATTACGTCACCCAGTAGATTGACAACAAAGGTCGGTCGCATTATATTGAATATCTAAAGTGAATGACAACTGCCAAGTGAATAAAAGACATCAACACCTTCAGATTCCCGACCGCCGGACCCAGTTAAGTGCATGGCATAATGCAAAAATGCGCATGTTCACGTATGTTGCGTATGAATCTCCATTATCATTTCCCCATGTCATTCCTGATTTCTCAGACTAATCAATATCCCAAGAATTGTAAATCTTTCCTTGAAGGCCATCAAGAGAAAAAGTGAATGAAGGATTATTTAATGAATATATTTATCAATAATCAGTTCATTATATCTTCATGAAATTGCTTTTGACATTTGCTGATTCAATCCAATCGATTTAGTTGACGTATTGAGCATAGCTGGCCACACCGCACATGTTGTTTTTATTGCGTGCGAAATAGATGTATCCTTGTTGTCCCCAGTAAGTGCCCCAACTATTCTTAATCAGCCAATAATCTTGATTGTTCGATGTTCCATATCCGACTAAAGTAACTGCATGGTTGGCTCGCTGACTGCACGTCTGACTGGTGTACACTCCGGACCTATAAAAGTCGAACATTCCTTCTGCATCAATAGCGACGGCCGTAGGACCTGCAATAGAGAGAAAAGAATGTCTCTGTTGGACGCTCACTCTTCAGCTGAAAAAGTCAAACTTGCACACTTGTAGAAAATGCAATATCGAATGCTTAGTAATGTCAACTTGTTGTATGGCTGCAACATTGACGTAATAAGAAATCATCGTAAGAAATTGCAACGAATCGTATGACATTGGGTACATCGTATAGCAATTGTAAGAAAAGTGAAGGATGAAGTAGAGAAAGCGCTGGTTTTGAGTTATGAGTAGATGCACATTAATCATGTCACACAAGAAGTAGATTCTGGTCATTTACATTTAGCAGAAATGAGAAGAAAAGTAACCCTTTAAGAAGAACATGCACATGACCATAATGTGGCTTCATGTCTTTATTCACTTACCGTGCTGAGTGACAGCAGTTTTCAAGGCATTCTCGTCGCCTTTAGTTACGTATGGCATTGACGAAATTTTAATTGGGAGAGTTCCAGCATTGCTGTACATGCATGATCCTGCCTGTAAAACAAATAGAATGTCAAAATCATATTCGATTTATCATTCCTTGTCGTTCTTAAAGGCATTTACAAACTTGAAGTATTCATCGATAAAGCGTGGGAAAAAATCTTCTTAAAAAGTAATCTAAAAAAATTCCTATTTAAAATCCAATACAATTCTTTATCCTCTCAGACCAAGAAGGTCAATTTATCGGTAGGTAATCCAATCGAGAAGAATTTACGCTCTTTTTCATCTAAGAAAGGAAAAGGCTTACAAAAAGGCAATTCAAATCATTGTCACGAGAGATTTAGAATTAGATTATAACTGCATGATTTCTGAAACATTTTTTGCGATATATGTTTTCAGAAAAAGATGTCATTTGTTGATATATAGTCAAGACAGCCGTTAGTTAAATTCGTCTCTGTCGTTGAAAGATATCGCACTACACTGTCTTCTATGCAGCTTAAAATTTTCTTTTATTTAATAACAGGCATTTGCATGTCAACATGCACAATCAGCGGCTCATTTGCGACAACTTTAAACAATACGGCATTAAAATTTTGGGCATTGTGTGTTTTTACAAGTATTACTCACATTTGCAATTGTGGTCATTATCTTCGAAGCGCACTTTTATGAATATATGAGAAAAGCTTAGCCTTTTCGCACATAATGAACTTCTCTATCTAAGACATCAAAACAATGTCAATAACCCGGTATCACAAGTATCAAATGGCGATACTCATCAGATGAATTAATTATAATGCTCCTGAGAAAATTATGAAATTAAAAAATGTTGCAAGCTTCTATTTCACCACCAAACTATATAAAATATTGAAGGTCATCATTTGAAAATTTTCAGAAGCAACAAAAAACACACAAGGTATTTTTTAAACCATATTACAGCCTACTAATGGCTATCTGCATGTAATCTTGTGAGTAGCTGACTGTAACACAATGATTACATAAGTTGAGGAGATATCATAAACAGCCTTGACATCATTAGATTTCCAAGGATATGTGATTAGACAACAGAAAATCACACGGGAAGGCTGAGAACAAGTCATCCAATACTAATCACCTTCATGGCGACAATGGTCTTGATATTATCTACCAGCCATGAAGTTTCTCTGAAGAAAAAGAAAGAAAGCTTTTCGCTGGGTTTGCTTAAAGAGGGACTTTGAAGTGGGCGTCGAATTCAAGTCCTTTATGCTGTCGGAAAGAAGAACGGAATCGGGCGAGTTTTTGCTGATTTTAGATTAAACTTAAGTCAGTGGAAAGTAGTGGAAACAAGTTTTCATTTTTCCGCAATTGATAACCTCCCGAAAGCCTATGAGCGAACTGAAAACTTTCAAATCATTTTATAAAGAGCTACGAGTATTTACAAACAAGAAAAGACCATGCATGTGCGTTGCACAACGCAGGCAAATGCTCTCTACCTTATGTCAACATCACAGAACAGTATCTGCTTACCTGTGCGTTGTAGGGATACGAAGTCAATGTACCAATTCTTCCTTTTCCTTGCACAAACTGGAAACAACGTGCATACCATCCTCCACTGCATTTATATACACCGGGAGAACAGTTCATCAAGATCTCCTCCGAGAAGGACACTGATTGTCCAGTTTGTTTGTAGTAAAGTCCTTCCAAGACAGCAGCAGCAGCGAATGAGTAGCAACTTCCACATTGTCCCTGAAGAAATGAATTGTACTCAAATTGTATTGAATTATGATCCAATCAAATGTTGGCCTAGTATTAAGATTACTGCTTTATCCTGACATACTGTATTCCGAAACAAGTTTTGTCGGTCAGAATTGCAGGAAGTGGTAAAATTTGGCATTCAATAAAAGGATAGATCAATGCCTATTGGTATGCAACATCATGCAACACTCACTAAAACTGCGATGAATGACGTTCGGAAGTTTCTATGTCTTTCCTGAAGAAACAATATTCGAAAATAACGTCGGCACGAATGAATTAACAGAAAGATTTGAAGTCATGATAAGAAATGATTAGAGAATAGGCAAGAATAAGTACACAGAAAGCAAAATATTTTGAAAGCATTTAGGGAACAATATCAGTTTAAGAAGAATTTAAATGCGAAGGCATGTGCTTGACTACCAAAGCTAATCAGGAAAAGTTTCCGCAGTTATAATTTAAGTGGCTTGGTAGTCTACATTTTCAGTGCTGTACATATGCATGCGACGCTTTCCACAAAGTCAGAAGCAAGTGACTTCAAATCTATCTACTGATGCATGAGTAATGGAATCACTGGCACAAATATATATATAGTGTTAAACAGAGATGCGCAGTTGAAAGAAAGTTCCAACTCCAACTCCGGGTATTGAATAAATGCCGACTCCGGTAGTGGCATTTCTTATGACTCTGACTCCGCATCCGTTCTAAAATGTCCATAACGGCATTTCTTAGTGTCAATGAATATTGATGCTCGTTCTTGTAAAAGATAACTGATCACGATTATCTACTGTAAAGGATAAAAGCAGTCCTTTTTGAAGTGATTAAATGCATGGCTGCTGAAGATGCTTCGCAGAACATGCACTGTATTACGGTTGAGAATCATAGATTTTATATGATTCAAATTGGTACGGCTGTGGAGGGGAAGGTGTTTGTAGGTTTTCCGATTACTGTCATGTCTCTGTCCAACTTGATATTTTCTATTCTATATGAAAATAATCTCCTACCACTAGTGCTTCATTTTAAAAGATGAATTCGGGTTGCAGCAGCTAGAGTACTGAAATAGGCCTGCGAAAGCTTATCCGTGTGTTGGCAGAATAGGACAATGCGACTAGTAAACATAAATGATACTTGAAAGCACATGACAAGTTAGACTTAAGGCTAGTGACATGTAATGCAATGTTTAAGAGAAAACTGCATGCATTTGGAACATAGAATATCAAAGTTATTGATTAAAATGGCTCTTAGAAGTTTGTGCATTATGTGTCGACTGAACTCGGACTCCACATCCTTTGCAGCAAGTGGACTGTTTTCTAAAGCAACTTATCGAATCCTTCTTGCAGTCTTATAAATTACTTTGAAAGCTGTGCTGATCAAGCACATATTCAAACACATTTTCCGTGGCGGTAAAAATCATTTGATTTCAGCTTGCCGATGCAATAAAGATCATTAATTCAATGTTCTCTATCAGTCTTGCTTTCATAGACGTCTACGTTGACCGATAATTCATTGTGCTTCTTGAGACACGAATATTCTCCGAGTAGACAGCAACAATGTTCTTCTTTATTGCTTACTTCTAGCAATATAATTGATTTGACCCAGCTTAAAAATTTATAAAACTTTTCACCCTGGGAAAGACCGACGCTCAACATTTCACGTGCAGTCCTAAATTCGTCAACTTTAGATCAGCAGATAAGCTCAATAATATCAATGAAAGGCTCCAACTTCAATTAAAACTTCCACGTTTCAATACCGCAGAAAATGCCAACAGCAGATTGTCTGTAGCCTGAATACTGACTATGATACTGTATATTGATTCATGTGTGCAATCTTCCTATCCAAACGAGTTTTGGAGTCAGTCGAATATCTATTTCTATAGTCAAATGTTAATCGACATTTTATTCGCAACTGAGATTGTCTCACCTGATTTTTCACCGGTGTCACATAGCCCTTTGTCCTCCAATCTAATGTGGTTGGAGTGGTGTGGTTATTGTTGTTGCATGAGCTGGAGCTAGGGTCAAAACTTTCAACATTTGCTGGTGGTTTGAAGCCTTTCAACTTCTCTCTCCGCTCATCTACAGACAGATCAGCATGATGATTAATTCCAACACGAAATGTGTGCTTGTTGAGATCAGCTTCGAAGTTATGTCGATTGATTTTCTTCATGTTGTCTTTGAAGATTTTAAACCTGCAAGAAAGGAAAGAGGTCATTGAAAAGTTGCTTGTCAGTTTAGAAGGAGAAGATCTATCACTTGATTCCGTGGCTTAGTAGTCAATGACATGGGGTGCACACTATAGGGCCTATACATTTACAGTACCCTATCAGCATTTATGCAATAATTTTCTAACATATAATAAGAGACGCAATCAAGGCCCAGGACTTTGAAAATCTCGTCTCTCATGCATCTCTCCTTTTGCAGAGTGCAATTGCCTCTGAAATTTCAGCATGAAAATCTAAACGTGGTATCTTTTCTTTAATATCAAACTTTGCACTGAGGCATTTCCGATTAGAAAATTCTCATCATTCTGGGCCGTATTAAGATCTATGTTCCTAGTAAGGCTCATGTTCAATAAATTGACGTTTTCTATGTAGATGATCAAATAAAAACCCAAAGGCTGCGTTTAAAATGATAATACTGGCGTGACGATTGTATATGTCCATATATATATTTAAAAAATATAGATTCTTGTTGTGAATTTATAGCACATATCAAATCAATTTTAATCGACTTCATAAGTCTTAAAGTTATAGGTGTATACAAGTTTTAGTCTAGGATGACATTAGGAATTCCATGAAAAAATGTTGACTAGGATATGCATGTGGATCCATATAACCACATCGACTTCCAATTGCTACCTTTTTATCATGCGGTTTACCCGGAAATGTGTTGATTTAGAATGAAAATGAGTAATGTGTTATTATTTTATAGAATTAATTTTGGAGAAATTTTCCTTTGTTTTATGGTTGGATTTTCTGTTGGATTTACTTCTGGTTTATTCTTATCATATCTCACGTATTGCATTTTAGTGTGATCGCTCCAAAAGACGGAATCGTTGAATAAATGTGAGAGATAGGAATCTCCATTGGTAGGCCTATAGTCCATACATACGAAGCATATATTTCATAAAGATGATAATATAATTCGTAGAGAATTGAATCTTTCAGAATCACAGACGACTGAAGAAAAAAAAATAACTGAAATAGTGGAAGCAAAAATCATGATAATGGGTTATGGGATTCGTCATAACAAGGGTCTTAGGAGCCATCTGCACAGGTTTTAAGATTTTTCAACTGCCGGTTTTAGTTGAAGAATTTTCTATTTAAATCACTTAAGGGTCACAGGACATAGCCTAATCACAACTTCCCCCTTTCAGACCCTTTAAATCACCATCGGTGCTGATTAGAGCAACATGGGATTAGGTTGATCAATATGATGTAACGCTGAAACGAATTCTGCTTCAAAATGGCTTTCTAACGACTCTAAAACTTCAGTGTGTTAACTGCGGCTGAACTCTGACCAACATGCTTTGAAAAGACAAGCAATTTCTCATATATCAAATCTCAACAGATGTAACCACTACGAGGCGTGTTCCTGCCAACTCTGCCTCAGCAGTCGTGGGTAGGTTCGAACGAGCGACGTTGAGGGTACAGGACGTACAAGTATACAGCTTCTAACCACAAGGCCACCGCACCATCTGTTGGGAGCGTGAATTAGACAGGAGGGCACTGCTTTAACTCATGCACGTGGAGGGCAAATTGCATTCTGTGACCACTTAATGCCGCACCCGATACTGAGGCGCTTCACACAGGCACTACTCACAGCTTGGTAAGACAAGTAAATAGGCAACTGATGAATTGGGGACTGATGAGACCCAATGGCCGAAGCATATCTCGTGGTGGTTGCATCTGTTGAGATTTGATAAATTCATCAATTGCCAGGTTACTTGCCATAACAGGCAATTTCAACATGAAATTCAAAGAGGTTCGTTCCGCCAGCTACATTTTCCTAGAATTTCTATATGTTGACAGGAATGACTAACTTACATACATACAAGATAAGCCTACTTCATGCTACCTTTTATTCTCCTCCTCCTTGGATGCATAACTTTTCTTGTGTTCATTCTTGAACATTTCCCATTCTTCCTTAAAACTTGAAACAAGTGTAGCCAAAGCCAGTACAGCAAGCATGTGCAAGATCTTCATTCTGAGGCTTCTGATACAAGTAGCTTTGCAAATCTTGAAAATCTGCAAATCCAAAGATGATTTAAACAGAGAATATGAAGCCACCTGAAGTCCTTGAAGTATTATATAGGCAAATTAATGACTGGTGCTGTCATATTCGGCATTTGAAACGACTTTTGGAACTCGTCAATCCTCACGCGAGCATTTAAATCAGGCTGACAAGATGACAGTTCAAACTTATCAAACAGAAAATATTGTCATAGTTCAGTGTTAACACTAACATACAAGTTATGCAATCAGAAATGACATCTGATAGCTCAATTCAACTGTCACGAAATGGAAGATGGGAATCAGGAAACTGATAGGATTGATGTCATGGAAATATAATGAAATGCTTCGTGAAAAAGAAAATGTTAAAAGATGTGACTTAACTCAGTTAAAATCACGACCTAAATGAGGAAGCTGATAAATTGTTCGATGTGATGACAATATTGGTAAAAGCAGAATATTATGTAAATTAATATTTCAAAAGCTGATCTCGCTTAGAAATCTCTATTAGCGCAAGCTTTCTGGCGCGTTTTCCCGGCAAGCTGAGAGCTTGTAAGGCATGCTCGAGGAATCAATATCTTCGTAAGAGCTTCTTCACTGTTATTCATAAAGTCCCAAATGAGTACTAGAAAGGGTACTGAACCTGAGAACTAACTGCGACAAATAAATAAGTCCCAGAATTCTTTGAGTTCGAAATTATTAGCAGGCATTTTAGAGCTCTTTAGGTTCGAAAGCACATCACTTAATTCGTACTCACTTTAAAACTTATTTAATGAGCTAAATAGAACTAGTACCTCCACTATATCGAAAAAAATCTAGCTCTCTATATCATGTACGCACATCCATCGAAGAACTGAACTGATTTGACAATTCAGCACAAATGCATTTGGATGAATAAAATATGAACAATAATCAAAGCGCAATCGGTGAAGTGGGTAAACGTTGGCAAGGACTAAAATCACTGTCGGAGAGGATGGAAAACGTTGATAGGACTCACAGTGTAGTCGGAGAAAATTATAGACGTTGGCAGGGCTCAAAGCAGTGTCGGCATGGATTCCAAAATCCCTGAAAATATCAATCCCGGGATCTCGGGATTAGTCCTGGGATTAAGTGGAATCGCAAATATCCTATTACAAAGCATAGATATGTTAATAGTACGGATATTTGTAGGGAATTGTGCAAATCCCGAAATCCCAGGATTCATTTACTAATTTAGTTGTTATTTTGATAGTCGAACTCAAACGTGTCTTTAATGACAAAAGTTTTGGTAAGCATGGTTTCAATAGATGACAAAGATACTCCGACAAATTGCATTTATATGAATCTTTCATGTTAAGAATCGGCCGGTAGGGCGGGTCAGTATTACTTTTATGAACTTTCTGCAAGTCATAAAGACGCTGAGAAGGATGAGATCCAGACGATCTGATTTTTGACAAAATGGCTCTGCTGATGCACTTTTTCTTTTCAAACTCAACCAATTTTCTGTTGAATTTATCCTCTTCAAAAATGAAGGGTTTTCTTACAGCGCTAAACTTGATGGAATCATATATGATGGAAGCCATCTTTTTCAGATACATAGGTATCTTCATCATCTGTGAGAATGCCATTTCCTTTGTAAAATTTTGAAATCACAATGTCTTTCTTACGGCACAAATCACGAAGACGTTTGATTTTGTTCAACCAAACCTTAGGAACAGCATTCCTAGAAAAATAACTTTTGAAAGCATTACGCATTTTGCTCAGAGAATCATCTGTGATCAATTTGGAATCAATTAGATTGAGCTGGTGCACAAGAGACTCAGCTCCAGCTTTCTGAATGTTCATATTAATTTTAGTTCTACGCCAATACATAGACGCACCGAGACAAGATATCTTTTTCTTCACTTGACAAATTGTATGAAGAAGCATAATAAGCTCATACGCAGACAATGACAAACAACGATTCAAGGAAAACAATAACAATTATCAAAAACAATTATTCGAATACTTTTAAGAAAAGAGATTTACCATTACGATTAATTTTCCGACGAAAAATTCCGACGCAAGCTTGCTAAAGTATTTAGGAAATTGGACCATGATGTTAAAATAATATTCAATACTTGTAAAACAGGACAGTATTTTAGTCTGAAAGATAAAACAAATAAGCTGATGCGATTATACGTTGTGTATAATTTTGAATGTCGGGTTGATCCTGATAAAAAATATAATAAAAGAACATATAAGAGGTAACTCAGCCGTCCAAACTGTAGTAATGACATTAATAATTGTTTTTCTGTTAAATACGCAGGACATAGTGAATTTGAAACTCGTATAGTAGAAGCGTTGTTAATAAATGATAAAACTCCTAGATTAAATCAAACCCTAGGTTTTAATGGTAAATCTCTTTTCTAAAAAATTTCGAATAATTGTTTTTGACAATTGTTATTGTTTTCCTTGAATCGTTGAATCCAATGACAATCGTTGTTTGTCATTGTCAGCGTATTAGCTTATTATGTATGAAGAAAGTTCGCGAGAGTGCAGACTTTCAATTCGAGTCCTTATATGTTTCATTTTATGCCCCAGGATAGCCTGAACCATAGTCCTCTCTCTGTCACTAAAACTCGTGAAAGATTCACTCACCAAGTAAGATTTTGATCTTACATATTTGTTGGCCTCATCCAAATTCTTCTGTAAGGTCTTTCCATGAGCCTTGCGAATAGCAGACTTGGATGATTGGAGAGCTTCTGCAACCTTGAATCTTGCGAACTTTGGAACCAGATGCCTTGTGAGACATTCTTAGATAAATTTGACTCGAAGTTCAGCTCGGAGATGTTTACCAGCAATGCGAATCGTAGAATTTACCAATTGCGAGTGTGCGAGCCTAATGCTGAATAAATACATTTCAAAGAAAGATCGTCCAGGGTAATATTTTTCAAAACCATCGTATTCAGCAGTGAGATTTTATTCCTGATACGTTTCCGTATTTGAGGTCATACCATCATCAGAGTTACAATCAAATGGCAAAAGTGGTAATGGTAATAAATAATATGGTAATAATAATGGTAATAAATAAATATATATACAGCACTGTGCAAAAAGATTGCCCCACCCTAATTTTTATGAGATATTCGGCGAATTATGACTTTAAGTAACGATAAGGTATCACATATTGGTATAACTATTTCGAAAACTTATGTTAGTGTTATCCTATCGTACTGACTATTGTAAATGCTCATTAGAATTCATATTTTAGCTGATTTCCTTTATGCTGTTGGTAAAATGCAAAACCATGTATACATTTATCAATTAACAATTCATAGAAACTAACTTAATCCACATAAGATATAGCAAAATTCAGTAAGTCAACGGTCCACCTTTCGCCTTAATGCATTCTGCTACTCTTCGAGGCATCGATTCTATAAGTTTTTTGCAAATACCAGTCATTTCATTGGTTCGCATCAAGATGTCAGGGCATTGCTTGATGATGTCTTGCTTCGTCTTCACTTCATGTTTATTAATTTTTTGCTTCAAGATGAACCATAAGTTCTCTATAACGTTCAGGTCCGGGCTGTTCCCCGGCCATTCCAAAAGCCCCTTCTATTCAAACGCAAGAACTCCTTACACACTTTGGCGGTATGGCAAGGTGCCAAGTCTTGCTGAAGGATCCACGCCTCATCTTCCCACCAATCATGCGCCTGCAGTAACACTGCTTTCCAGAACTCGTAGGTACTGCTCTTTATTCATTGATCCATCTACGACATGGAAGCGCCCTGTACCTCGTATTGACATGCAACCCCGTGTGGGTTACATGTGTGCTACCCTGAAGTAAATTACTTCGTTCACTTGATGAAGTCGTAGACGAAAATTCGTAAATAAACAATTTTATCTTGAGACTACGCTGATTTTTTTAATTTATCTTTATTATTAAATCTCATGGCGATTACTTATGATATATATATATATATACATATATATATATGTAAATATTTTTTTAGATATTACTGAATTTTTGGGGTATTTCAAATATTTTGTCATTGCCTTTACTCTGATCTGTGGAATTGAAAAAGCTGTCATAAATAAAAGCGAAACCGGTCTTCCACATTACCATCATGTTCTCCGTAACTGCATTTCGGATAGTCGGTGTGAGGGTCTTTATAGATATAACATATCTATACATATATATTTGTATATATATATATATATATATGTGTAAAAATTTTTTTAGATATCACTGAATTTTTGGGTTATTTCAAATATTTTGATTGTCTTAAATATTTCTAAGGTCTGTGGACTCAAATACATTTAGACACGCACAAATACTTTGCATTTCGGTAAAAACCCATGATTTAATCACACGTTAAAAGCAAAAAATTGAAAATTGGGATACATCGGCAGTCACCACACTCAAAGACTATATACAACTTTCACTTCCACTATCTTTGATCATATTATATCAAATTTTTAAGACGCACTATGTTAGTTGGTAAAGGCTTTTGTCACAAAATGCATTGTATCTGACTGAAGTAAACGACATGTAAAACGAATTTATCGGACAATCCCCGTAGAATTGCTCCAGAAAATCTCTCTAAAATAGTCTGCAATTGCCTATATAACTAAATGGAAATAGATATGGCCTACCTACATTTTCAATGTTTTTACTCTTTTTATAGTTTTGGGATAAGTGAATATGTAAATATGTTGATGGGATGAACATAACTCTTCCCTAACCCTGCTTAGTCATTACTATAATTCACAGTATAGGCCTCCATGTGAATTGATTTCTGAACATTTGAAATATCTTAAATATTTAAATATTTTGATACTTTTGACTATGCATTTTTCCGAACTTTGGTGATAACATTCAACTTGTTTTCTAATTATTGATGATGTATTATTTGCATCATACTGAGTTTGAATCGATTTAACAGTGTCAATATTGTCTCCCATAAATCATCAAGCCTATAATGTATTTCATCGATTCTCAATGATATTGGCGATAAATGCGGTCATCGGATTTCTGCATTCGTCTCCTGAATTCATTCACAGGTATCTGATTGTTGCGAGCTGAACCAGATCACTGAAGCAAGCGCTAATTAAGTAGTGTTTAAAATTTGAAATTTCATGCGTATTTTGTCAATGATGCATATGCAATTTAAATTGATTAATTGCTCCATTTTTATAGGAAACTGCTAAAAATTCTCGATTTTCAAATGTACTTCAAATTAAGTGAATATCTAAGCTTTGATGTACCATAGGTTAACATGATAGGTTATGAGAAAAGCGAAAAAACTGATTGAATCACACAGAATGTTAGAGTTTTATGCCGACATGCTCAATATGCTGTCCATTTGGACTGAAACGATGAAAGCATTTGGATAAAGTCTCATAAAAATATATCTTAAAAGAATCAAAAACAAAGATGACATGACGTTCTTTTGATTTCAAGTCACTTAAAAAGCATAGGGTTTTTTACCCATAGCAGGTTTTACCCTGCTCCGATCGACTTTGACCTTTTAAGATGTTATGATGCTTACAGCACTGCTACTCAAATAGCTAATCTTGCTGATCTCCCAACTCGTGGAGAAAGAACTATGGATCAATTGTGGGGGAGAGTGGTGCAGGACGGACATCCTCTTTCATCTGCCAAATGGAATGACGACAGAGCTTAGCTCTGATTGGCTATCGATAACAAGCACTCGCTCAGCATTGACGACTGAATCACTTCTTGATATCGCATCTACGTGCACGCCTGGACTCGTGGATTCAATTTATCGCCAGTACGATGTAATTTGATTGATATCTTTTATCAAGTGTCAGCATGCAGCTCATCGGTTTAGGAGAATTCATAGTAGTGATAAGCAGTCAGCATGATGTATCATAATAATTGATAAATCACCTGGAATGCATAGCGAACCTTTAACCGACAGCAAAATCGACCGAACTGTAATCACGTTGAGTGGGATAAGATGAACATGCAAGTTCATTCAAAGAGCCTGTCAAGAAAAAGGCAACAAAAGAGAAAATCAAGGTTAAATCATCGGTGATACGTTTGGTCTATACTGTGGGTACCAATAGCTATGTACAAATTTTGTTGTGAGCTCAGTCTAAGAGTTTGGTTTGCAAAGATTGGTCCATAGAGTAAGTATATATAGGTAGAGTGTCGACTCAAAAAAATTATCTGTAGACAGTGAACATTTTAATATGAAAAGATTCAGTTTTTTACGGAGAACACGTTCCTATGGTTCAAAAAATTATTTGAGCAGTTTTTAATTTTGAGCTATAATTTTGCAACTTTATGTACTACCGACATGAATCCATTTTGTAAGTAGTTTGAAACAAGCTGGATATCAAAAAGGAATGAATATTTGCTAACAACCATCTTGATTAAGCGGAAATTAAGCTGATGATCTTGGAAATTTCATGAGCTGCATTCTAATGCAAGTCTTCCAGGAAAAGTTGAGAGTTCCTTGGCTGAGATGCCATGCTTTTGATTCAATTTTCAGTGGCAGGTGGTTTGTGATGTGATCACGCTTAAGAAAACAATCTTATTATAATGAAGCTGAGATTTTAGAACCCATCGAATTGTTAATTTAGCAAACTATATTGCCTCTTCAAGTTGTCATGACATGGAGGATTTGTGGAATACTATTACTTGTTCTGTATTGCTATCATGACCAGTCAAATTCGTGCAAGCATTTCTCCAACAGTGTAAAAACTAGCATATCTCACAGGTGGTACTGGGACTCGACTCATGTTCATTTAATGAAATCGAAACTGTATGCACATTGGGAATTTAATAAATGCTGAGTTGCTACTGTACCCAATAAACCTACTCTATGGATTGGTCTCACTCTGGAGTTGTCAAGTCAAAATTATAGATCTCCCACAAAATGGTCTGGACAAAATTGCTCGCGGGAAAGTCTCAACCAAAACATGCTTCTGCTAAAACTTTATCCGCAAAATGAATAGTCTCTTCCAACTTGAATGCAGGCCTTGTTTAGGCATAACGCCTTGAACTATTAGATGCTACTGATTTTGCGGTTAGAGCGAGTCTGACAGAAACTTGGATATCATAGATTGCTGAGAAAAAATATTCCTGCCAAGTAAATGTCATTTTGGGGCCTTCTCTGGAACAATTTTTGTCAAGCTATGTTTTTCAGATCCATAGTTTCAGGATCATCAAAAGTCACCTGATGATCTAGCTTGATAATGATCGGAAGCTGACTGACGGCGATCACAAAAAAAGGAAATTATTTTCTGACATAGAGAATTTTGACGCCTGTTACACCTACCTGTAGTTCGTTCATTCAGTGCACACGCACACATGCATATTTGAACTTCAGTCTTTGAATCACAGCTATTGTCTCTTCTCTCGCGAAGTTTAATTGGGAAGCTAAGTATAAAAGACAGCAATAATCTTTACACATTTCATTATTTTTGGCTTTCTCTTGGGTCATCATCAGAAGTTGCATTTGCATGCAGGCTATATCAAAAGTCATAATGAATAAAAGTTTCATCATCGTCACTTGCATCGCAGCTTCTGTTGAAATTAAAAGCAGTGCATGTCATGAAGTTGCAAGTACCAACCTTGAAAAGGATTTACATGTAAATGCTAGATTCAAATATTCACTAACAGTTAAGTTGGTCCAAGCATGCATTCTCTGCTTCAGCTGCACACGAGTTTGAAATGCACCGATTAACCTCCTCTGCAGAATGTACTTGCTTCGTGATTTTGAGTATTGCTTATTTACAAAAGCCAAAGACAAAAGCCTTTCCAGCAAAAATCAGTGCCGAACATTGGAAAGCTTTTCAGAAACAGGCCAATACATATTTGATTTATTAAAGGTTTTATTTAAAACATCAATCAATATTTATCAAATTATTGATCATGCTTGTAATTTTTGCATTTAATTCATTATTACCTAATCTGCATTTTTTCAATAAACTACTCACATTCCATTTAATGAGTGATCACAATAATGAAAAATATTTTTAACAGTCCTTTTACGAGAATAACATAAAATTATCGTGGAAAAGAGCCTGCATATGCACGTATTATCTGAAATCCGATTGTATTTTAGTGGAGGTCAAAATGTTTTAGTCATCACAAAATACGAGTATGTTAGAAGAATTTTGGTCAATGCTCTCATTTTACAAACGTTTCGAACAAATTTGAAATGTAGCACTTGGCACTGAATAAGAGCCATTTTCTGATTAATAGATAATGATTTTCTAACCCATTATTTTCTTAACAATGTTGCTCCCATCGCAAAAAAACAGCCCAAACAATCTGTAAACTGCTCTTTAATATCTGTTTGTCCCAGGCATATTCATTAACACTGATCAAATCACTGTCTAATCCAATATTGGAATACAATATTTTGCCTGTGACCAGATTCGAACATGCTATTTCAGATAAAGAAAACAAAATGAAAATAGAAAAAGCGCAAAGTCAGTCGCAAATCTTGTGAAAAATGTGACGAGTATCGCATTAGCAAGGAGGACGCCCAAACAGCGACAGTTTTCTTGTTTCAAGGGTTTGAGTTTTATCAAAGCGGGCACCAGGAAGTGCTTTCGTCTCATGTCCCAAGCCTCCAAGCTGTGGCTCGTCGAGTGAATTTCTCTCGCTAAAATGTGGTATATCCAAATTTTACTTACTTATAAATTGACAAGTAACATCGTTTCTCATCATAATACGCTTTGGTGCAACATATCCATGCAGCAAAATCATTTGCCTTAAAATTTCTATGCCTATTGTCACTCCAAATTACTATGTCGATGTAGTCAGTGCATACTTGATAACCTCTTCCTATCACAAGTGAGCGCAAGTGGATCGCCCGTCATTCAGATTTCATAGTCCCATTAAATTCATTATTCATCATGTGGCATCATGTGAGTTGGATTTATTATGATCTATGGAAACTTGATTTGGCGCAAAACTTCATGACTTCAAAACTTCTCGGCAATTTTGTTGTGAAGCGAAGAATACTAATATTTGCTTTTCACGGCATTCATACGCACAAAGTTGACATCAGATTACTTTTGTGCTTCTGGTTTCTGAATACCTTCTTATTATAACAACTTTGTAATTGTGTGAAGTTTTTGTGAAACTTTCTATCTGTGGACAAGTGCATGCGAACACAAATTCCAATGCAATAGGAAATCAATGTTATACCATTGCGAGCAGCAAAAATTCCTTGATCTAATGTCTGTCAAATAACGATTTTTGAGCCATTTAGCTGAACATTAATTCCTCCTATGAGTGAATAAATCAGACAAATATATCATGAAGAATAATTCATTAATTTTTCAAGTTTAGAATTCTATATAACGAAAGCTTTCGGATTAGATCATTAAGAAATTGTCAATTTTATTTAAACCTCAATATTTCTTACTTGTTTTCTGCTTATGACTTCGCATTTTGTTGATTTGTCATTTAATACCCTGAATAGAAATGCTTGGATTCTTTGAGCTTCCAATTTTTCATGTGCTCAGACTTAGCACATGACTTTTCTAAAGTTTGATTCAAGGTAGGCCTACTATAAAGGCCAATCAATGTTATTGAATTCATTGATGTGGGCCTTCTCCATTCTCCGAAATTGAGCAACTATAATCGTGTAAGCCATTTATTGCTCTGACACTCGAACGTTGATCCGGTGTCATTCATCGATTGTTCAACACTGGATGCATTATCACATCAACCCTCATAGTCCGAGAGCTGCTATCGTTCTCTTCCTAAATTCGTACACTAACTTCTTACTGCTTCTAATTTTTCTAAATAATTCTAACTGTTCTCTTACTAATCTTACTGTTCCTGATAATTCTAAATGCGTCGCCAAATTCCATTTGTCTATGTAGATCCATGTACTTCCGAGCTTCATACACTCAATAACGTAATGATCAAAATGAGATTTGTTATCACAGAGTAAGTATATATAGGTAGAGTGTCGATTTAAGAAAGTGTCTGTATGCAGCGAAAATTTTTATATGAAAGGATTCAGTTTCTTACTGAGATTACGTTCCTGCGGTCCAAAAAACTATTTGAGCATTTTTAAAAAGCTAATTTTTTTGCAAATTGTGTACTACCGACATGAAGCCGCTCTATAGGTAGTATGAAACAAGTCGGATATCAAAAGAAATGAATATTTGCTAACAAGCATCTTAACTAAGCGGATATTGTGCTGATTATCAAGGAGATATCTTGAACCACATTATAATGCAAGTCCCTGCAAAGGAAAAACTGAAATCTTATTGAGAGCTTCTTAGCTGAGATGTCATGCTTATAATTAAATTTTCAGCGACACGATTTCATGATTCAAAGGCATCATTTCTTGAATCTAAATAGCAATAGTGACTCATTTACGTCTTTTAATGTTAACTATGGTAATTTTCTTTGTCTAAGATTTGCTCTTTCAGTGTCAGTTTGTGATATAACCACGCTTAAGAAAATAATTTTATTATTATTAAAACTGTAGCTTTTAGTAATGGCAACCCATCGAATTGCTAAATCAACAAAGTTACCTCCCCAAGTTTTCATGGCATGGAGGATTTGTGGAATACTATACTTTATTATGTACTGCTATCATGATCAGTCAAATTCATGTAAGTATTTCTCCAAAAGCGTAAAATTTTGCATATCTCACAGGTGGTACTGGGTCTCGAGTCATGTTCATTTAATGAAATCGAAACTGTACACACATTGGGGATTTAATAAATGCTGAGTTGATACTCTACCTAATATACTTTCTCTATGGCCTAACTCCTTACTTGAAGGCCTAACTGAAAGGAAAGACTGGACTGAAAAGTAAATGGAAAGACTGAATAATTAAAATGATATTCAGTTGCAATTCTCATGTGAAACTCAGCGATATCATAAGCGAGTTTTGAATGTAGTGGATAAAACGGGATAAATATATCAGCTGACCATCAAGTGACCATTTGGTCACCATTTAGTGATCATTACCAGACATTTGACAGACAAAGAGTCGACCATGGACACCTTTTGTGGTCTCAACTCAAGTTCATTTAATAAAATCGAAACTGTCTACACATTGGGGATTTTATAAATACTGAGTTGGTACTCTGTGTTTGTTGTTTTTGTGATTATATTTGCAACTTTACGGCAGACATCTTCAAGAATAGGCGGAAATGCGATATTCTTCTCAACCGGCAGCTTGACCTACTTGATTTTAAAGATAATGGAAAAGTCATGACAACCGAAGATGTTGTTGCATAAAAAGAAACATGCTTCTCTTTTTACAAAAATGATATTCACAAAATTCATTTTAGGCTCAACACGGTTTTAGCAATTTGATTCTTAAAAACCAACAACATTTACCTAGATCGGTGTTTGACCAAACAATTGAAATTTCCGTCAACAAACGGCTTGTCCATTCTAGTCCTATTAAGTTACGCAAAACGAAAAGTTGGATTTCCATGGATAAATCTGTCAGTTGAAGTATATGCTGAAAAATACATGTATGACTTTTGAATAGATATTGAACCGATTCATAGTTTACGCTTGTCGGAATACAATTGAAGTAAGAAGTCGAATTGAAAAAGAACTAAGAATAGTTTATCACAATTCACAGTCTTCTGTTTAATTCAACAAATTACGTCTTCACTGCATGGAACGTGCTGTACCTAAAATAAATTCTGTGAATGACATCTTGTGATCAGGACTGTTTGTTTATCTGCAGAAATAGCATCGGTTGTCATGATGTTTTCATCATCTTTAACAGCAAATTGGACAAGCTATCGTCTCAGAGGAATGTCACATTTCTGCGTACTCCGGAAGTTGTCTGTCACGAAATGACAAATCTCATTTTGAGTGATTAAATGGATGTTATATCGCACTAGGTGACATGCCACGCTCAATTACGCGCAATTACACATGACCCTAAACATCCGTGGTTACCGCGTGACATCAATACAACATATGTTGGCAGTCCTGTTATATAGACTTTGCGTCTCATGTGTCTGCATGCATCAGAGGCTAAACAATGTGATAGGACCTCAATTTCATACTCAGGGAAGACAGAGCATGCTAAGCGATTCAAGCGGCGAGGCGGACAACCGCAGACGACGAGTAAACTATAGACGCTCGCCCGCGCGTATTCATAAACATTCCCCATGTTTTGACAGCATCAGATCACGTGATTGCTGACTACTCTTTGTATGTACGCACGTAGAAGCATTAAACTGCCCTTAACCACGGATGTTTGGGGTGCTGCGTAATTACGCAGCAATGCCACCTAGTGCATTTCGTTATTAAGTGTGCCAAACTCGGAAGATACATGGATGTTCATAAGCAAATGGGATTTCGTGATTTGGACGCTCTGTAAGTTGCAAGACGACCGTAACCATAGTAGGCCTAGAAGAATTGTTGTTTTACTGACGTTGGGTGACAATCTGCAAATTAATAATAATAAGAAGCTGGTGTGCGAATGTAGGAAGAAGACGTCAGTAGCTTTCTCACAATCCGTAGCAAATCAAAATAACTGCATTGAAGGCGAATACTGCAATAATTGGTGATTTGGTCGGTGCATGATTGATTAAAAGTGCTGTCAGTTGTCGCTTTTTTTGATTTCGGGTTTAATTTTCATTGAGTTATGATTCGACTTTTTTTTGTTGTGCTGCAATCAATAGATGATGCAATAAGCTTTGAATCTGTTGTAATGGCCAATGCATTTGAAAATGAAGATAGTTGTCTAAATCTTGATCCAAAAGATTACCTACCCATAACCAACAAACACCAAAATCAAAACAGTTTAAGAAGAAAGTAATGCGTAGGCGCTTACTTGGTCTCCATTCATTCAATTCAATCCAAAAAAGGGTCGCATAATTCATAGCGTGTATAGAAGATCTATTTTGAAACACAGCGAAAATTTAGCTATCTTTTTATTAAACTTATCTCAAGTATAAGTGGAAATCTCAAATTGATTATGGTTTATGCTAGTGAGCAATGCTCTCAAGTGTTTCGATAAAGAGCGGCGCGCAGCAAGTAGCTCAGAGAAATTGAGTAATATCTACAGATCTCCATTACCATTTCCACGTCTCTCTTTATTTCCCAGAACAATCGAATCAAAAAATAATAGATTCCTTGAAAAAGCAAATCTTTTATTCAAGGATATCAATTGAAAAATTCTATGACGAATTATTCGGTGAATATATTTAGTAAAAACCAGTTCATTTTCTCTTCCTAAAATTGCTTCCGATTTAATTGACGTATTGAGCATGGCTGGCCACACCGCACATGTTGTTTTTATTGCGTGCGAAATAGATGTATCCTTGTTGTCCCCAGTAAGTGCCCCAACTATTCTTAATCAGCCAATAATCTTGATTATTTGATGTTCCATATCCGACTAAAGTAACTGCATGATTGGCTCGCTGACTGCACGTCTGACTGGTGTACACTCCGGACCTATAAAAGTCGAACATTCCTTCTGCATCAATGGCGACGGCCGTAGGACCTGCAATAGAGAGAAAAGAATGTCTCTGTTGGACGCTCACTCTTCAGCTGAAAAAGTCAAACTTGTACACTTGTAGAAAATGCAAAAATCGAATTCTTGAATATTGTAAACTTGTAACTGAATGCGATATATACACCGCAATAACAAATCAGTAATGGATCAGCGGAGAAGATACAGTAAAGAAACCGCATGCTTGTCAGAAGTGCTGTTAAAGTGCTTGGAAAGATGAATACACATGAATTATTTCACAAATTGTTTATTTTGGTCAATATAATTCTGAGATATTCTGATATATATCAGAATTGAAAAGAGCATGTACATGACCACAATGTGGCTTCATGCCTTTATTCACTTACCGTGCTGAGTGACAGCAGTTTTCAAGGCATTCTCATCGCCTTTAATTACGAATGGCATAGACGTAATTTTAATTGGGAGAGTTCCAGCATTGTTGTATAAGCACGATCCTGCCTGTAAAGCAAAAAGAACGTCGAGATCATGTTCGAATTACCACTCCATGTCGTTCTAATAAACATTAACAAACATATAATATCATTCGATTGGTTGTGGGAAAAAATCTCCGGATTTGAGTAATCCAATAAAATTCTGCATATCTCAAAAAATTCACGCTCTTCGTCTGTAAATGGAAGAACAGGGTGATTTGGTAGGTAATCCAATCTAACTATCCTATCCATTGGTAAGAATTCACTTTTTTTGTAATCTAACGTTTTTGTCATTGAATGGGCGTACATTTCATATCATTGTTCTGAGTACGGATTCTGAAATAGTTTTTGCGATGCAGTGTTTCAGAAAAAATGTCATGTGTTGATTCAGTTGCCATCTTGGGACAACAGTCAACTTCATAGAAATTGAAAACAATAAAACCTCTAGAATGGAAATTAAGCTTCATGCAATGCACAATAACGGCACATAAATCGCACGCATTTTCACTTAGATGCACCTGCCAACGTCTGTATCATTGGGTTAGAATCAGTCACATGAGTAAATCGAAGCTTTTAATTGGTTCTTCATGCCCCAACTTAGTTCCCTCGGATGTGCCGCGACCTTGAGTCAACTTCCATTCTAGCGAACTTCAGATAAACAGTTCATTTCTATGGTCAACTTAGCATCGTCGCTGTCGTTGCAAGATCTCATGCTGAATGTGTTTTATGCATCATAACACTTTTCGTTTTACTTGATTTAAGTATTCAGATGTCAACATGCATAATCAGCGGTTCTTTCGTGACAACTAAAAACAATGCAGCTTATAAAAAGTATCAAAATTTTAGTCATCATGTGTCATATAAAGTAATATGTCACACATGCATTTCCGGTCAATATCTTGCACGCGCACTTTTTGGAATCTATGCAAAATGCCTCGAATCTACCCACAATACGAACATTTCTATCTAAAACAACAAAATGATGTGAATATTGCATGTATTGAATGTCATTACTTATCAGATTATTTATTCATAATGCACCAGAGAAATTCATGAAATTAGAAATACATTACAATATTCTGTTCACTACCCAATGAAATGTCGAATACTCATGCATTCATGTGTATTCTTTATTTGTTCAGGACCTCTTATTATTTAACTAGGTGTAGCTTTTGAGAATTCTCGAACTGCATCTTGATTACAAACTATACAACATACGTGTAGGTCATTGCGTTCATCCGTTTACATTACCAATTTTGATGTTTCTCCTATTTTATATGTTACAGAGATTAACTGATAGAAGTTTTGAAAAACTACATTTACAATTATATTTTCACCCTTTCCTTCCAGTGACTTTGAACATAATCATCATTCATTTCATGCCATCTTTGTAAATAGGATACTGTCATTCATTGAAACTCATCAAATGTTATCATTGATCAATGTTTTACTTGTTGTACATATTTTGAAAAATATACGTTTCTGATTACTCCATGAAAATTTCCAATAAAAAACAAAATATGTTTTGAAATACGCCATCAGATGAGTAGCTGATCATCACATAATTACACAAGTTGGGGGAAATAACACTAACACATTAGGTCTGACATAATCAAAGCTTCCAGGATGCAATTAGTCAACAGTAAATCACTGCCACTGGGAAGGTCGACCAGACACTATCCATTACTTCCTTCATCAACCACTTGGGTTCATCGCGGATAATCGCTTTAGTATTAGCATGCTCATGAGACACTGTTATGCTCTTAATCTCTCAAGCAATAATTAAGCAATAAGTTTCCAATCATCTTAAAAGAACTATTAACAAACTAGAAAGACGCATGCACATTGCACAGTGTACCCACATACTCCATCAACGCAACATCACAGAACAATATCTGCTCACCTTTGCGTTGTTGGGATAAGAGGCCAACGTAGCAATTCTTCCTTTTCCTTGCACAAACTGGAGACAACGTTTATATCATCATCCACTTCATTTATGTACATGGGGAGAGCAATTCATCAAGATCTCCTCCGAGAAGGACACTGATTGTCCAGTTTGTTTGTAGTAAAGGCCTTCCAAGACTGCAGCAGCAGCGAATGAGTAACAGCTTCCACATTGTCCTTGAAGAAATGATTAATGCTCGCATAATATTCTCCTAAAATGCTAAAAGCAATGCTGAATGATCTAAGACATTTTTTAAAATTCTTCCTGAAGAAACTATTTTCGAAAATAATGTGGACTGAAAACGATTTGTAAAAGGATTTCAACGATACCTCAGTCGAAGCACCGAAACGGTGCTTCCAGCAAGTCGGTTATCATTTAACATTGCAATGGCTTATGAAATCTCTCCCACTCTTCTCTCAGATCGACTTGATTCACGCAACCCCTGAATAGCTCAACATAAATCTGCAGTTAACCGCTATTATGTGAATGAGTTGTTCCAACTTTTAAAGTCAATTTTTAAAAACCAGAGTTGTATCAACTTTTAAAGTCCACATTGAACACCACAGCACAGATCATGAACTCCGCAATCCGGCGACGTCGGTCAGTTTGTAGTCTAGGCATTGACGTCGCCCCTACCCCCCGTCGTCTTGAAACGAATCGACTTGCTCTATTTGATCGAGTTTTAAATCTTATTGTACTTCTATTTCTATAATCAAAGGTTAATCGACTTTATTCGCAGCTGAAGCTGAGATTCACTCACCTGATTTTTGACCGGTGTCACGTAGCCCTTTGTCCTCCAATCTAATGTGGTTGGAGTGGTGTGGTTATCGCTGTTGCTTGAGCTGGAGCTAGGACCAAAACCTTCAACCTTTGTTGGTGGTTGGAAGCCTTTTAACTTCTCTCTCCGCTCATCTGCAGACAGATCAGCATGATGATTGATTCCAACACGAAATGTGTGGTTGTTGAGATCAGCTTCGAAGTTATGTCGATTGATTTTCTTCATGTTGTCTTTGAAGATTTTAAACCTGCAGGATAGGGAAGAGGTCATGAAGTATAGTTGAATATCAGTAGAGAGTCACGAACATGGAATTTATTGTTCAGAAGTGACCGATCTAGCATTTGATCTTGTGGGTTGGTGAGAAATGGTATAGACTGTTGACCAAGAGGTAAGGAGTTCAAATTCAACCTCGTGCAAAATGGTCATTAAATAGAGGAGGGGCCTGGAGCTATGTCTCGTTAGTATCCCAGCTCTAATGAACCAGATATCTGGCTTATTAATTGTATTAGGTATTTATTAATGTACTGCATATTTAGGCAGATGATGTGAAATAAGCTTACTTTGATTCTTTTCATCTTACTTTCATTGCAACAGGTGGCAAAAAAGAGCACAAGGCATTTTTAGCAAATAGTGTGCAATGACCTCATACTGTACGGCATTAGTAATCATGGTTCGAGTGATCCATGAAGGAAGCACTCGTGAAGGTTGACATCTCTTCTCTAATCTCCAGTGTTCTACTTACTTTCTTGAACCTGTCCAAGGCATTTGAGAGGATTCATTACGAATTACTGTTTGACCATCTGCACAGAAACAATTTTGAAAATGGTTTCATTCTATGGTTGAAAAGCTACTAGGCGGATCGCTACCACAACATTAAGATAAAGGATTCTTATGGTCCAGTTACTAGCATTCCTGACGTTTTCGGGTGTGCTTCAGGGCTGTGTTTTGAGCCGTTATTTGTTTATCTGCTTCGTTGGCTCACTCTCCGTTCCTTCGTCGTTCTCACTTGTGCTTTATTTCAATGATTTTACCACTGTAAACTGTAACCAGCCAAATGCCAGACAATTTATCAGCCATAATGATCCGACCATTGCAGCAGACAAAATGAGACAATGGGCAGCCAAAAAGTAGCTGCTCAGAACAGATAATCAGACAATTACCAGCTAAAATATCAGACAGTGTTATCAGAACCGAACTATATTGTATTTGAAATCACAGCATAACACACTGACTTTTGCAGAATAATGATATGCACATAGATATATATTTTGGAGGAACAACAAAACATTCAAATAAATTCTCCTATTCTTCAAGAGCCGGTATTCTGAATTTCTGCGCGATTCTCATTACTAACCCTATCATGATCGGGCCAATTTTTGTGTCGAAGGACCGGGGGGAGGGGGAAGTCCCTCCCTCTAATTTTCCATATTCCGATAAATGTAATTTTAAGTAAACAGGGCTAATTTCTGTTTCGAGTCTCCTTCGAAAAATAGTGTCTATTTTGCATGATTCGAAGACCTTCATGCAAAAAATTTTGATTTAAAATTTATATTTTCAAATGTTTTCAATTTTGAATCAATGTTTATTTTTGACTCTTCAAAACTTGTCCATTCCAACAAAAGTGTTCCTGCAAACTTCTACTCAAGCAATTTTAGTACCATAAATAGCAATTTAAAATTCAAACGTAAATAATGTCTTTCCATGTATAGCATTTTTCTATCGTTACAAATGTCTCGCTCGCTCTGATGACTTTTTCGATATAAAGATAAGGTTTATGATGCATGATGCAAGCTTGCATGTAGTTATTTTGGTGTAGCTCAAAAATATCACAACTCATATCCGGAATATTATCTGCATGTACATGTAGGCCTATACTAATTATGTATATTACATGTACATGTACTCATTTTGGAAGATAAGATGAGTGTGTATGTTAACAATCTTGAATTGCACATACATTAATACTATGCAAATATGACACAGAAATATTATATCAATCAATGGTACTCTAAATGAAAACCATCAATTTTCTAAAAAATTACTAAAAAAAAAAATTGAAAAAATGACTTAATGTACAATGTCAAAAATTGCCGAAATATTATTGATCTTCAACTTAACATACAAACTACTAAGTCACACAAAGACTTCTATCTGCTTATTTAGGAGATATAAAAAATATGCTGATAGGGGATACTTTGCACTTGCACTGACAAGTACACATAGGAATTTCATCAAACATTACACGAAACATTTTAGAATATGAAAAAGTTGCCCACAATAGCATCTTATCATCCTATGCTGAATAATATCCACTCGCATATATGACATCAAATCCCTTTCTTAATCTCTACTATATTCTATTACCTTTTACTCTCCTCCTCCTTGGATGCATAACTTTTCTTATGTTCATTCTTGAACATTTCCCACTCCTCTTTAAAACTTGAAACAAGTGTAGCCAATGCTAAAACAGCAAGCATGTGCAAGATCTTCATTCTGAGACTTCTGATACAAGGAGCTTTGCAAATTTTTACCAAAGATGACCTTTACAGAGAATATATAGCTACTCATCTCCTTGAAGTTTTATATAGGCAAATTAATGACTGGTGCTGTCACAGTCAGCATTTGAAACGACTTTTGGAACTCGTCAATCCCCACGCAAGCAGTTAAATCAAGCAGACAAGATGACAGTTCAAACTTATCAAGCAGAATACATTGGTGGTCGAGCATCAATGCTACATACAAGTTATGCAATCAGAAATGACACTTGACTGCTCAATTCAACTTTCACGAAATGGAAGATAGCATTATGGAAATTGATAGACTTGATGTCATGGAAGTATGATGAAATGTTTAATGAAACAGAAAAGGTCAGAAGATGTGACTGATCATGCCAAAAGAAAGAATTTGAAGAACTCTTCAATGTCTATAATGCAGGAAATTGAGCACATAAGAAATAAAGTAGTAACAGA